>CM071607.1:428133-457133 GCA_036365135.1 Miichthys miiuy | reverse complement strand
TCTAGAACAGAATTTAAAATTCTTCTCCTTACTTACAAAGCTCTTCATGGTCAGGCACCATCATATCTAAAAGAGCTCATAGTACCTTACTACCCCTCTAGAACACTGCGCTCTCAGGATGCTGGGTTCCTTGTGGTTCCTATAGTTTCCAAAGTAGATTGGGAGCCAGAGCTTTCAGCTATCAGGCTCCTCTTCTGTGGAACAAACTACCATTCTGGGTTCTGGAGGCAGACACGGTCAACACCTTTAAGAGTAGACTTAAGACTTTCCTTTTTGATAAAGCTTATAGTTAGTGCTGGCTCAGGTGAGTCCAGGCTCAGGTGAGAGGATGGAGGTCTTTCTGGACTCTGACAGACTCTGCAGGTTCAGGACTTAGCGGTTCCCTCATGGAGGCCACCTGTCTGAGCTGCTGCTCTCTGCTGCTGTCCTACAACAACCTGTCTACCTGGTAACTGATGAGTCATCAGCAGCTGTTTCTGATTGGCTGTTGACGCGGAAGTGAAAGTAAAGAGTTGGGACTTTCCACAGAGCTGCTGCCACGTTCAGGTGCTGCAGGAAAACTCAGCGTCCTTATGCTAACTGCTGCAGCTCGTCCTCAGTGTCAGAGGTAAACGTGGTGAACTCCTGGTTTTACAGAGACACCTGAAGGCATCGTGTGGTCAGACTGGTTTTGGTGGTGAACCAGAGAACGAGGAAACTGGAAGTCAAACTGTCCCAGTTCAACAAACAAACAGAGAAAAATAAATGTTCACTTTTCTTTCTTTGTTCTTTTTATGATTTTAGAACAAATCAAACTTCAAAAACTGTCAAATTATCATGAAGTTCTTTTTAAAATACTTGTCCAGTTTGTTTCATCGTAAATCTTTGTGAGGTTTGATCACTGAGCGTGTTCGACGTCACATTACATTATTTATTGTTAGCTGCTGTTAGCTAATGTTAGCTCAGTTTGTTAGCTGCTGTTAGCTAATGTTAGCTCAGTTTGTTAACCACTGTTAGCTAATGTTAGCTCAGTTTGTTAGCTGCTGGTAGCTAATGTTAGCTCAATTTGTTAGCTGCTGGTAGCTAATGTTAGCTCAGTTTGTTAGCTGCTGTTAGCTAATGTTAGCTCAGTTTGTTAGCTGCTGGTAGCTAATGTTAGCTCAGTTTGTTAGATGCTGTTAGCTAATGTTAGCTCAGTTTGTTAACCGCTGTTAGCTAATGTTAGCTCAGTTTGTTAGCTGCTGGTAGCTACTGTTAGCTCAGTTTGTTAGCTGCCGGTAGCTCAGTTTGTTAGCTGCTGGTAGCTAACATTGTGTAAAAACAAACTGTGGATCTGAAGGAAACAAACAAACTAGTTATTAAAGTATCAGCTGAGAAAGAGAAGACAGAAAGATTTTGTCTGTTTGGATCAGTCAGATTTTTCTCACTGATCATGTCAGAGGTCTGTGGTCACATGATAACTGAATATTTACTGAAGACTACAAAGACAGTTCAGCGTGTTATGAAGATATGAACTATGATGATGATTCACACACAGGACAATTGTTTTCATGAGGGAGGAGCTCTGAGGCTGAACCTGTTCTTTGGCTTCACATTTGTCACCTACAGTTATAATCCAACATCTCATCACTGAGGAACAATCAGGACACGTTCATGATTTTATTGGGAATCATTAGAAAGTCTGTTGTTCCTGTAACCATGGTAACTCATGGAGACACGCTGAGTGAAGTCGTTTCATCAAACGTGTTCTCACAAAACTGACAAACTGCGTCTCAAAACGAGGCTGTCCGTCAGAAACGACTTGATACCTGACAGACGATAGCGTGAGAGCGTGGAAAGAGTTCATTGTGAGTCTCACAGTCATCGCCTGACTGAGTCAGTCAGCTTAACACTGTAAACAGTGAGGAGCGAGCAACATCAGTCCACGTTCATGTGTGGACCCCTGCAGCTACGGCACATAGCAGACACACAGTCCACTTATGGACCAACACACATGAATGGACATCAGACCAGAGGACACCTGGACTGTTCTGATGAGTCCAAATCTGAGAGTTCTGGTTCAGACCGCCGTGTCTGTGAACGGACGGTACATGGTACAGTCACCTGACCTCCACAGTCACCTGACCTCCACTCACCTGACCTCCACAGTCACCTGACCTCCACTCACCTGACCTCTGACCTCCACAGTCACCTGATCAGTCACATTAAACTACAGCCAAATATCAGACCAACAAAGAAAACAAAGCTCCACTTAAACCACATTTTACAGCAGTTTAATGTTTTTATTGTTCATAAAATTATCTGTAAATGACCAAACTGATTTTATACATATAATGACCAACATAAACATTATTTATTTATAAATGTAATTAAATGTGTGTCTTATTATACAGTATAAATCTGTAAACTCACTTTATAACTTCATTCAAAACATCTGCATTTTATTTTGAAAGTCTCTGTATTAAAGAAAAGGTCTTACTGTCCACCTTTATTTTGAAAAGACTTCATAGAGACGTATTGATTATTGATCAGGTCATCACGTCTGTGTCTTAAAGTTCATGTGAGCAGCAGCAGTCTGCCTCTACCTGGTTACTGATGACATCATCATTATCTCTGCACTCTGATTGGCTGTTAGAGTTCAGCTGCTGCTGGAGTTTCTGTCAGTCCTCAGACTGGTTCAGGTCTACAGTCAGACTGGTTCAGGTCTACAGAGAGTCAGACTGGTTCAGGTCTACAGAGAGCTGCTGATGAAGATGATGACGATGATGAAGATGATCGTGGTCCTGGTTCTCTCCTCTGTCCTCTGTGTGTCAGCTGACAGTAAGTTACAGACAGACAGTCAGGTTAACACACAGACAGACAGACAGGTTAACAGACACACAGACAGGTTAACACACAGACAGACAGGTTAACACACAGACAGGTTAACAGACAGACAGACAGGTTGACAGACAGACAGTCAGTTGTTTGTGTTCTGTCTTCAGGTCTACATGAGGACCTTTGTATCTCTGGCTGTTCAGCCTCTGATGGAGAGTTCATGTACAGTCTGGATGGTGAAGAGAAGTGGTACGCAGACTTCATCAAAGGGAAAGGAGTCGAGCCTCAGCCCAGTTTTGTGGATCATACCAGCTATGTGGAAGGAACTTATGAAGGAGCTGTGGCTGCTCAAGCGATCTGCAAACAGAACCTGGAAAATGACATTAAAGGCTTCAAGGACTTCCCAGTGGAGCGTGGTAAGACAAACATATTTCATGTTTCTGTCTCTAAATACTCTGAAGACATTTTACACTGAATGATGTCATAAAGTTATGAACAGTTCTGTTATGACCGTTATGAATGTGTGTGAATGAGACCTGAGTGGTCAGAAGACTAGAAAGGAGATATACAAGTACATTACCATGGCAACACATTGACTTCCTGTTCACTCCTCTGCATCAGCAGCTGAGGATCATGGGTATTGTAATAGTTAGACAGTGAGAAGCTGATTGGTCAGAAACAAATCATACATGATGCAGAACATACAGCTGTGTGCAGGTTTGATCATGCAGAACTGACAGAAAGAGCTTCATGTCCAAACCTGCAGACAGTGATCGCTGTGAACGTCCTCTGTGCAGCTTCATAACGTCACCAGGACTGACCAGGGTTGTTGGTTTGATTCCCACACGTTAAAACACTGGACCTCAGACTGTCCTGATGATCACAGCAGCAGCTCGTAGCTCGCTGTCATCACTGTGTGAATTACACTGTGGACGACTTCAGCACTTTAAAGTTCATTTACTGTGTTTCTGTCCAGATCCTCCGTCCAGTCCGATAATCTACACCAGAGACGACGTGGAGCTCGGAGAGAAGAACGCCCTCCTCTGTCATGTGACTGGTTTCTTTCCTGCTCCTGTGAAGGTCTACTGGACGAAGAACGGAGTGAACGTGACCGAAGGAACCAGCATCAACGTTCCCTTCCCCAACAAAGACGGTTCCTACAGACAGACGTCCAGACTGGAGTTCACCCCACAGCTGGGAGACGTTTACAGCTGCACAGTGAAACATCTGTCCCTGCAGCAACCACTAACCAGAATCTGGGGTGAGAAGCCAACATTTAAACTACAGACACATTCCAGATGTTCATGTTCCAGTGTTTCCTGTCTCCAGATGTGGAGGTGAAGCAGTGTGTTCATGTTTCTGTGTTTTCTGTCTCCAGATGTGGAGGTGAAGCAGCAGTGTGTTCATGTTTCTGTGTTTTCTGTCTCCAGATGTGGAGGTGAAGCAGCAGTGTGTTCATGTTTCTGTGTTCTGTCTCCAGATGTGGAGGTGAAGCAGCAGTGTGTTCATGTTTCTGTGTTTCCTGTCTCCAGATGTGGAGGTGAAGCAGCAGTGTGTTCATGTTTCTGTGTGTTCTGTCTCCAGATGTGGAGGTGAAGCAGCAGTGTGTTCATGTTTCTGTGTTTCCTGTCTCCAGATGTGGAGGTGAAGCAGCAGTGTGTTCATGTTTCTGTGTGTTTTCTGTCTCCAGATGTGGAGGTGAAGCAGCAGTGTGTTCATGTTTCTGTGTTCTGTCTCCAGATGTGGAGGTGAAGCAGCAGTGTGTTCATGTTTCTGTGTGTTCTGTCTCCAGATGTGGAGGTGAAGCAGCAGTGTGTTCATGTTTGTGTTTTCTGTCTCCAGATGTGGAGGTGAAGCAGCAGTGTGTTCATGTTTGTGTGTTCTGTCTCCAGATGTGGAGGTGAAGCAGCAGTGTGTTCATGTTTCTGTGTTTCCTGTCTCCAGATGTGGAGGTGAAGCAGTGTGTTCATGTTTGTGTTTTCTGTCTCCAGATGTGGAGGTGAAGCAGCAGTGTGTTCATGTTTGTGTGTTCTGTCTCCAGATGTGGAGGTGAAGCAGCAGTGTGTTCATGTTTCTGTGTTTCCTGTCTCCAGATGTGGAGGTGAAGCAGCAGTGTGTTCATGTTTCTGTGTTTCCTGTCTCCAGATGTGGAGGTGAAGCAGTGTGTTCATGTTTCTGTGTTTTCTGTTTCCAGATGTGGAGGTGAAGCAGCAGTGTGTTCATGTTTGTGTGTTCTGTCTCCAGATGTGGAGGTGAAGCAGCAGTGTATTCATGTTTCTGTGTTTTCTGTCTCCAGATGTGGAGGTGAAGCAGCAGTGTGTTCATGTTTCTGTGTTTCCTGTCTCCAGATGTGGAGGTGAAGCAGCAGTGTGTTCATGTTTCTGTGTTTTCTGTCTCCAGATGTGGAGGTGAAGCAGCAGTGTGTTCATGTTTCTGTGTTTTCTGTCTCCAGATGTGGAGGTGAAGCAGCAGTGTGTTCATGTTTCTGTGTTTTCTGTCTCCAGATGTGGAGGTGAAGCAGCAGTGTGTTCATGTTTCTGTGTGTTCTGTCTCCAGATGTGGAGGTGAAGCAGCAGTGTGTTCATGTTTCTGTGTTTCCTGTCTCCAGATGTGGAGGTGAAGCAGCAGTGTATTCATGTTTGTGTTTTACTGTCTCCAGATGTGGAGGTGAAGCAGCAGTGTGTTCATGTTTCTGTGTTTCCTGTCTCCAGATGTGGAGGTGAAGCAGTGTGTTCATGTTTCTGTGTGTTCTGTCTCCAGATGTGGAGGTGAAGCAGCAGTGTGTTCATGTTTCTGTGTTTTCTGTCTCCAGATGTGGAGGTGAAGCAGCAGTGTGTTCATGTTTCTGTGTGTTCTGTCTCCAGATGTGGAGGTGAAGCAGCAGTGTGTTCATGTTTCTGTGTGTTCTGTCTCCAGATGTGGAGGTGAAGCAGCAGTGTGTTCATGTTTCTGTTTCCTGTCTCCAGATGTGGAGGTGAAGCAGCAGTGTGTTCATGTTTCTGTGTTTTCTGTCTCCAGATGTGGAGGTGAAGCAGCAGTGTGTTCATGTTTCTGTGTTCTGTCTCCAGATGTGGAGGTGAAGCAGCAGTGTGTTCATGTTTCTGTGTGTTCTGTCTCCAGATGTGGAGGTGAAGCAGTGTGTTCATGTTTCTGTGTGTTCTGTCTCCAGATGTGGAGGTGAAGCAGCAGTGTGTTCATGTTTGTGTGTTCTGTCTCCAGATGTGGAGGTGAAGCAGCAGTGTGTTCATGTTTGTGTGTTCTGTCTCCAGATGTGGAGGTGAAGCAGTGTGTTCATGTTTCTGTGTGTTCTGTCTCCAGATGTGGAGGTGAAGCAGCAGTGTGTTCATGTTTCTGTGTTTCCTGTCTCCAGATGTGGAGGTGAAGTAGCAGTGTGTTCATGTTTCTGTGTTTTCTGTCTCCAGATGTGGAGGTGAAGCAGCAGTGTGTTCATGTTTCTGTGTGTTCTGTCTCCAGATGTGGAGGTGAAGCAGCAGTGTGTTCATGTTTCTGTGTTTTCTGTCTCCAGATGTGGAGGTGAAGCAGCAGTGTGTTCATGTTTCTGTGTTTTCTGTCTCCAGATGTGGAGGTGAAGCAGCAGTGTGTTCATGTTTCTGTGTTTTCTGTCTCCAGATGTGGAGGTGAAGCAGCAGTGTGTTCATGTTTGTGTTTTACTGTCTCCAGATGTGGAGGTGAAGCAGCAGTGTGTTCATGTTTCTGTGTTCTGTCTCCAGATGTGGAGGTGAAGCAGCCAGGTGTTGGACCTGCCGTGTTCTGTGGACTGGGTCTGACTGTCGGTCTGCTCGGCGTGGCTGCTGGAACCTTCTTCCTCATCAAAGGAAACGAGTGCAGCTGATTGGTCGGGAGTGATGATGTCACGTTGGGGGTTCTGAGGGTCAGGTGTTGGACTCTCGTCTGAAGAAAACCTGGACCAGGTTCAGAATGGTGGTCTGTGTTTTCCTCAGGTGACGGTGTACGTGGGCTGCTCTGGGCCTCCACAGTGAACCTGCTTCATTGATCAGGTGTTAACATGTCGATGATCAATAATGGATGTTTGATTGATGTAATAAAGCTGCAGCTGTCTGCTCTCTCTGCAGGACTCTGATTCGTTCTCACTCTGTCTGATGATCGCTGCACACTCTGTCACTTTCTCACTTTCATGTTTTTTCTGCTTCTGTGGGTGGAAAATGTTTTTCAGTCAACAAGAAGAAATGATTGTATGAATGACCAATAAAGACGTGAACAGATGTTTGTCCTGGTGTGATTATTGATTATTAACAGTATAAATGAACCATGATCAGGTCACATGTCGACTCCACAGTTCAAACAAAGACAGCTACATTAACGAGTCGTTGAACAGGTGAAATATTAACGAGCTAAATGAACTTTGACACGCCCTGATTCAGCTGATGACCTCATCAAGAGCAGAGACGTCTTCACTTTGAGAACAAGAAGGAAACAGAGACATCTGTGCTGACCTGCAGAGGACAGGTGAGGACAGGTGAGGACAGGTTCATCAGATCAAACATCCTCCTCTCTTCATTAGAGTCCTGCAGCATCAGCAGATCAATCCAACATGAACTCCAGAGAGGAGTCAGAGTATTTCATTTATTTAAAGTGTTCAGGATGAGACGAGGAGCAGCGAGCCGCCACAATATAAAGACAGTTTATGATGATGAAGTCTTCATGAATCAGAATAAAGCTGAACAAACTCGTCTGCACAGCTGTTATGAAACCACAGACTGATGTAAGGAGGTTATTTCAGCGTGCTGTCATGTGACCGTCCTGTCTGATGGTCAGTCTGCTGCTGTGACAGACTCTCCTCTTTAATCGGACTCGTACTCGGCAGCAGAGCTTTGTATGATCCAGGTATGATGAGCTGACGTCATACATGGAGATGAAGTCACGTGACTTCATGTGACGTTCTCTGTCTGCTAATAAAGACAAACTGACTGAACGTTTGAGATGAGTTCTCTGTGGTCTGGTTCTTTAAGTGTCACCTCAGCCCGCCGTGGTTCTGATTCTGTGTGTTGTAACGGAGCGTTAACGAGCTCCATGTGAACAGGTGAGAAGCTTCATCGTCCTGGTTCTGATCCAGGATCAGCAGAAACCAAAGAGAGACAGAGACCTTCAGGACAAAGATAACACAGACACACACCTGCAACCTGCAGAGCAGCGTGTCACTTCCTGTCTGACGTCCTGTCTGACTTCCTGTCTGACCCGTGGGGTCTTGACCTCTCAGTGTTTGGTGTGTTGATGTGACTTCCTGTCTGACTTCCTGTCTGACCCGTGGGGTCTTGACCTCTCAGTGCTTGGCGTGTTGATGTGACTTCCTGTCTGACCCGGGGTCTTGACCTCTCAGTGTTTGGTGTGTTGATGTGACTTCCTGTCTGACTTCCTGTCTGACCCGTGGGTCTTGACCTCTCAGTGTTTGGTGTGTTGATGTGACTTCCTGTCTGACGTCCTGTCTGACCCGTGGGGTCTTGACCTCTCAGTGTTTGGCGTGTTGATGTGACTTCCTGTCTGACCCGCGGGTCTTGACCTCTCAGTGTTTGGTGTGTTGATGTGACTTCCTGTCTGACTTCCTGTCTGACCCGTGGGGTCTTGACCTCTCAGTGTTTGGCGTGTTGATGTGACTTCCTGTCTGACTTCCTGTCTGACCCGTGGGGTCTTGACCTCTCAGTGTTTGGCGTGTTGATGTGACTTCCTGTCTGACTTCCTGTCTGACCCGTGGGGTCTTGACCTCTCAGTGTTTGGCGTGTTGATGTGACTTCCTGTCTGACCCGTGGGGTCTTGACCTCTCAGTGTTTGGTGTGTTGATGTGACTTCCTGTCTGACCCGTGGGGTCTTGACCTCTCAGTGTTTGGCGTGTTGATGTGACTTCCTGTCTGACCCGTGGGGTCTTGACCTCTCAGTGTTTGGTGTGTTGATGTGACTTCCTGTCTGACGTCCTGTCTGACCCGTGGGGTCTTGACCTCTCAGTGTTTGGCGTGTTGATGTGACTTCCTGTCTGACCCGCGGTCTTGACCTCTCAGTGTTTGGTGTGTTGATGTGACTTCCTGTCTGACTTCCTGTCTGACCCGTGGGGTCTTGACCTCTCAGTGTTTGGCGTGTTGATGTGACTTCCTGTCTGACTTCCTGTCTGACCCGCGGGTCTTGACCTCTCAGTGTTTGGTGTGTTGATGTGACTTCCTGTCTGACGTCCTGTCTGACCCGTGGGGTCTTGACCTCTCAGTGTTTGGCGTGTTGATGTGACTTCCTGTCTGACCCGTGGGGTCTTGACCTCTCAGTGTTTGGTGTGTTGATGTGACTTCCTGTCTGACGTCCTGTCTGACCCGTGGGTCTTGACCTCTCAGTGTTTGGCGTGTTGATGTGACTTCCTGTCTGACCCGTGGGTCTTGACCTCTCAGTGTTTGGCGTGTTGATGTGACTGATGACTGTCCACAGGTCACATCTGATATAAAAAGAATAAATGAGTGTCAGCAGTTTGAGTGAGTGACTGCTCCTCAGTCTTTATTATATTTATCATAATATATTCAGATGACAGCAGTCTGGCAGCTGGAGGGTTAATAATGATCAGTAACTTCAGATATTTGATCAATACGTTTGATTATGACACATATAACTGTGTAACATGTAGCTGACAGCCTGCTGTGACTTTCCTGAGCAGTCTGCCTGGTAACAGGTGATGTCAGGTCATGTGATCTGTGCTCTGGTTTTTAGAGCAGCTCTCAGTCAGACTGTGTCAGTGTTTGTGAAGTGAACAGACGAACATGGCTTCATCCTTCATCAGCTTCTCCCTCCTCTTCATCAGCCTCTACACAGCAGGTACGATCAATACACTCAGCAACACACTGATCACTGATCAATACACTGATCACTGATCAATACACTGATCACTGATCAATACACTCAGCAACACACTGATCAATACACTGATCACTGATCAACACACTGATCAATACACTCAGCAACACACTGATCACTGATCAATACACTGATCACTGATCAATACACTGATCACTGATCAATACACTCAGCAACACACTGATCACTGATCAATACATTGATCATATTGTTAATAGTCTCTGATGTTCAGTCTGGTTGTTTTTTCTCTTCAGATGGATTTATGGAATCTGTTTTGGGCCGTTGTGTTTTTAACTCGACTGATCTGAAGGACATCGAGTACATCATGTCTTGGTATTTCAACAAAGTGGAGGATGTCAGGTTCAGCAGCAGTGTGGGGAAGTTTGTTGGATACACAGAGCCCGGTCTGATGTACGCAAAGAACTGGAACAATAATCCTTCACTTCTGGCTCAGCTGAGAGCTCAGAAGGAGAGCTACTGTCTGAACAACATTAAGATTGACTACCAGACTGCTCTGGATAAGTCAGGTGAGTTTGTGTTTATGACATCAACAACACCTGATCATCATCATGTTGACTCATTAATCATGATATGAATATTATCATCATAATTACATCATATATTAATTATTATAATGATCTCTGTCTTTAAGCTGAGCCGTACGTCAGGCTGCACTCTGTGACGCCCCCTGGTGGTCACCATCCCTCCATGTTGGTCTGCAGCGTCTTCGACTTCTACCCCAAACACATCAAAGTGAGCTGGCTCAGAGACGGACAGGAAGTCACCTCTGATGTCACTTCCACTGACGAGCTGGCAGACGCTGATTGGTACTACCAGATCCACTCTCACCTGGAGTACACGCCCAGGTCAGTCCAGGTCCAGGTTCTGGTCCAGGTCCAGGTTCTGGTTCAGGTTCAGTCAGAACTCTGATGTGTTGTTTGTGTTGGTTCAGGTCTGGAGAGAAGATCTCCTGTGTGGTGGAGCACGCCAGCCTGAAAGAACCTCTGATTACTGACTGGGGTAAATACCTGTCTGTCTGCTCACCTGTCTGTCTGCTCACCTGTCTGTCTGCTCACCTGTCTGTCTGTTCACCTGTCTGCCTGCTCACCTGTCTGTCTCTCACCTGTCTGTCCTCAGACCCGTCCATGCCTGAGTCTGAGAGAAACAAGATCGCCATCGGAGCCTCAGGACTGATCCTGGGTCTGATCTTGTCTCTGGCTGGATTCATCTACTACAAGAGGAAGGCTCGAGGTCAGACCAGCACAGACCAGCACAGACCAGCACAGACCAGAACATACCAGTACAGACCAGAACATACCAGTACAGACCAGAACAGACCAGCACAGACCAGAACAGACCAGTACAGACCAGTACAGACCAGTACAGACCAGTTTTAATGAGGTGGTAGCTGATTTGAGGTTGACTCTGTCGTTCTCTTTTCTTCACTGCAGGAAGGATTCTGGTTCCCAGTAACTGATCCTGGCCCTGGTCTTGGACCTGAACCTGGACCTGGACCTGGTCCTGGTTCTGGTCCTGTTTGTCAGCTGCTGCTTCAACCTGCTTGGTGTGTTTTCAGCTCAGCAGCTGGTCAGTGCTGCCCCCTGCTGGACCAGCTGAACACCTGATTGTCTGATGATCTGTACTCTGATCCTCTGCTGGTCTAAACTCTGATCCAGGACGGTCCTGTTCACTGGAGGACTGAAGTCCTGGACCAGGTGTAGTCTGGACTCTGGATCTGGACTTTACTTCTCTCCACAAGCTGACTCTGCTTTGAAATCAGATATAATCCAGTGATTTGAGTGATTTGGGGTTTGTTAGATTTTATATTTTTACTGCAGTCAAACGCTTTGTAACCAAATAAATCATCAGAAAAGTGATCAAACATCAATAAACAGGAAGTATCTCCATTGATCCGTGTCCGTGTGCTTCCTGTTCAGCTTTCTTTATTCACAGTCCATCACTGATGACATGAAACTTTCAGAGTCTATAAACCATCATCAGTCTATAGACTCTGAGTGTTCACAAGTTTATATCAAACAGTCTGAGGACGAGTCCTCACTGAAATCATTTAATTATTAATTTATTCATTATTTATTCATTATTAATTAATATTTAAAGTGAAATACAGCCGAGTCACAGCTTCAAGTTCAACTGTCACAAGTACACAACAAGTACACAACAGGTACACAACAAGTACACAACAGGTACACAGCAGGTACACAGCAGGTACACAACAGGTACACAGCAGGTACAGAGGTCCATGGTTCATGTTTGCAGTAATCAGAACAGACACTGCAGTACAGCTGAACATATTTCCACATTACACTCTGCAGACAACAAACAAACAGTGATTTCTATGAGACGATGTTTAATACATTTATTATTAATGATCGTCAGTCATTAATGAAGCCGTGTACTTCTACACATTTCATTCATGAACAGCCAGTTCAACTTAAATAAGCTCATGCTGCCCTCTACAGGCTGAACTCTGCACCTTCACAGGAAGACAAGAGCCCAGTGCATCATGTGAAGTGTCCTCATCACTAAGACACGCTGAGGACTCACCTGAGTCAGGTCAGTCCAGGTGGTGTTTCCCATAAAGGAGGGACTGTTCCAGTCAGGGGGTCACACTGCTCGGCCTCCCCTCAGATTCAGGAGGACTGATGTGGATCGTGTCCTGGACGTGGACCAGGGGACCAGCTCTTCATCCTCACTGGGGTTCTGGAGGATCGTGGGAGTTTGACCTCTTTGATCATCTTTATTGTTCATTGATTAGTCTGTTTATCTACCGATCCATGTGTTTATCTATCTGTGCTGTGTTTATCAGTCCTTCTCACTGACACATCTGTATCCCGATGTATTTACATCACCTGTGTATGGATCCATCTCTAAACACACACACACACACACACACACACACACACACACACACACTGTTAATGGACCATGCAGTGATTAGATTAGATTAGATTATACTTAATTTATCCCACAATGGGAAATTCAGTTGTTACAGCAGCAGAAAGTG
Organism: Miichthys miiuy; assembly: GCA_036365135.1. Taxonomy (NCBI): domain Eukaryota; kingdom Metazoa; phylum Chordata; class Actinopteri; family Sciaenidae; genus Miichthys; species Miichthys miiuy. The sequence continues at coordinate 444,448 of CM071607.1, read as the reverse complement.
TAATATACACTACAGAAGTAGAATCAAATAAAAGGGCAAAAACCACAGAAATTAAACAGACAGAAATTAAACAGACAGAAATATCTATAACCTACACAAAAACACGAAAAACAATCAACCTTCAAAACAGACAAGTACTGAGGATGGAAATGGCATGATATATAAAAGTATTGTAATGTAAAGTGACCATAGTGTAAGAAATATTGCAAAGGAAAGTGACCATAATATAAATAATATTACAAAAGTAAGTGACCATGATATAAATAATAACTGCAAGGTATAAATGAAATAAAATAGAATGAACAGGAGACTACACCATGATCAGGTGGTGCAGGTGTTGTGTTGGATGAAGGACCTGTTGAACCTCTCCTTCTTACACCGTGGGTGTAGCAGTCTGCTGAAGGAGCTGCTCAGGGACCCACAGTGTCATGTAGGGGGTGAGAGGTGTTGTCCATGATGGATGTCAGCTTGGCTAACATCCTCCTCTCCTCCACCTCCTCTGTGGAGTCCAGAGGACAGTCCAGGACAGAGCTCGCTCTCCTGATCAGTCTGAGTCTGCTCCTGTCCCTGTCCGTGCTGCCCCCTCTCCAGCAGACCACAGCATAAAGGATGGCTGAGGCCACCACAGAGTCAGAGAAAGTCCTGAGGAGAGCCCTGCACACTCTGAAGGACCTCAGTCTGCTCAGCAGGTGGAGGCCACTCTGGCCCTTCTTGTAAAGTGCCTGTGTGTTGTCAGTCCAGTCCAGTTTATTGTTGAGGTGAACACCCAGGAATCTGTAGCTCTCCACCACCTCTACGTCCGATCCCTGGATGTTCACCGGTGTGAAGTGAGATGTTCTCCTCCTGAAGTTGACGATCATCTCCTTCGTCTTGCTGGTGTTGAGCTGAACCTGGTTGAGCTCACTCCAGCTGACAAAGTCTCTGATGACCGTCCTGTATTCCAGCTCGTTCCTCAGAAACACATCCAACACCGGCTGTGTCATCAGAGAACTTCTGGATGTGGCAGTGGGTGGTGTTGTGGATGAAGTCCGAGGTGTAGAGGGTGAAGAGGAAAGGGGAGAGCACCGTACCCTGAGGGGCACCTGTGCTGCAGAGCACCACGTCAGACACACAGTGATGGAGCCTCACATGCTGTGGTCTGTTGGTGAAGTAGTCTGTTGTCCATGCAGCCAGGTGCTGGTCCACTCCCACGTTCTCCATCTTCACTCTGAGCAGCGAAGGCTGGATTGTGTTAAAAGCACTGGAGAAGTCAAAGAACATGACCCTCACAGCGCTCCCGCTGTCCTCCAGGTGTAGCAGCGATCTGTGCAGCAGGTAAACAGGTATGTGGCGCCCTCTGGTGACACAAAGATAAACTGACACAGGAAACATGCTGAACATGTGAGGACCTCCTACAGAGACAGAGGGTACGGTCGAATAGTCAAAAAAATCAGCTCCTAGGTCCTTTCCTAACCACTTTTCCTAACCACTTTTCCTTGACCTCGATGGAAAAGTTCACGAGGTCAAGGAAAGATGTGAAGGAGAGGTGATAAGGAAAGATGTGAAGGAGAGGTGATAAGGAGTTAGGAGAAGACGACTGCTCTTACACTAGACTACGTCATGAAGCGACGGTGAATGTTATTGACGTGATCTGTGGTAAAACTACAAAGTCCAGAAGATGGACTACAAAACGCTCATCTGAGATCCTTCCTAGATACTCCCCGCGCTCTGACCGTGTTGTTTCATGCAGGAAATATAAACGTGGACAACCCGGTGAAAAATGTGACGTCATCATCAACGTCAGAGTTCAAATAATAATGAATATTGTCCACCTGTCACAGAAGGCAGATGAAGTGTTTGTTAGCTGGTATGGGCGCTCACCCTCCTGTCCACTCATAGAGAAACATATTAGCAAGTTATGGCAAAGATATATGATGAATCAGCAACGGGAACTTCATGATGATCTGCAGGACGCTGGATGGCACAGTTCCAAACAGTTTGGACTCTGTGTGTGAACGCAGCTCCACAGTCAACAACAGAACACACACAATGATCAGAGTGTGACATCACGCCAACACGTATGTTCATATTCACACGCTCTCTGCAGCAGGCTGATCACACTGTTTAAATACACTGATGTTTAATGACTGAACGCTGCGTCCATTTTAAGGAACCTCCTTTCCTTTCCTAAAGGATGCTCTCTGTATCCTATGCTAAAGGAGATAATAAAGGAAGCATTGAAGCTCCTTTCCTTCACAGTCAGAGAATTCAAACAGCTCTCATCATGACGGACACGTTAATACTTCCGGTCATTTCACTTAGTGAGGAAGGTTCCTGAGCAAATTTGACTATTCGACCGCACCCATGAGCTCAGTGACACGGTCACCCGACCTCCACGGTCACCTGACCTGAACCCAGCTGGTGGTTCTGGGATGAGTTGAAGGAAAAGCAGCCAACAAGTGCTCAGCACCTCTGAGAAGTCCTTCAAGACTGAAACCATCATTCAACGTTAGTTCAACGTTCAAACGTCCTGAAGCTGAGTGAGAGGATGAAGAGTGAGCAGAGCTTCATCAAAGTTAACAATGTAAGATATCAGACATGTTCTTCTTTGTTTCTTTCAGCTTCTAATGAAGAAGGATGTGATGATGTGTGACACAAGCAATACATCACAGACAAACGTCATCATAGAAAATAGTCTGAGTCATGTTTGTCAGATATTTCCTGTCAATGATGTTACGTCATCAGAGATGAAAACATGCTCAGCTCCTTGACAACAGATCTACAGTCAGTATGTTTGAAATCTGCTCACACCTGACAGTCTGTTTTATCCTGTGATCCTGCTCACTGCCATGTGGACACACACAGCCGGCTACAGCCATGGAAGCAAGCCGAGTCTGAGTCAGCGTTACACTAACGTTAGATTAATGTTAGATTAACGTTTGATTAATGTTTGACTTTTAGCTCAAATTAAATAAACGATCAGATAAAACACGACCTGCACCACATCACTGCTGTGTGGTTGAGGTGTGGATGTTCAGTTGCGCTGAATGTAAGCGCTGTGAAACAAACAGGAAGTGACGTTTTATTTTGAAACCAAAGGAAGGCGGAGCTCTGTGACAGCTGGTCAGGTGACCGGAGGGGGAGGTCACACTGTGACTGACAAAAGGCAGCAGATGGACAGACGGAGAGACGAGAGGAGGAATAAACAAGGTGAGTACATAATTCTGTCTTACTGATCAGCTGTTTGCCTCCACATCATGACCCACGTCAGTCCGGTTCAGTCCGGTTCAGTTCTTCTTCTTCATGAGTTCATCTAATAACTGAAATCATAACTTCAGCCTCTGAAACATGTTGATGTTCTTTAAATCACCTTTTAATCCAGCTGATGAATACCACCTTAAATAAGTCAGAGGACCACCTTAAATAACTTAAAAATTCAGCAAAGAGAAGATAAAGTTGTTTTAATGTGTGTGTGTGTGTGTGTGTGTGTTTACTTAGAGTTAATAAAGTTAACCAGACCAAACAACACACTGACCTCTGACCTTGTGATGAACCAATCACAGTGAGCTTTGCTGGGACACGGTCAGTGTTCAGACAAACAGCTGATCCCAGAACAGACGTGAAGAATAAAAACATCAAGTTACAAATGATCAGTCTGACTGACGGACAACAACAACAACAACAACAACAACAACACCACCACCACCACCACCAACAACAACAACAACAACAACAGACAGACAGACAGACAGACAGGCAGGCAGACAGACAGACAGACAGTTGTGACCAAACTTTTGTACCTGAACCTGTCTGTCTGTCCTCTGTAGGTCGTCATGGACACCGTCAGGACTCGTCTGAGACAGGTGAGACTTAAAGCTCCTCCCCCTCTGACCTGTAACCATGGTTACACCTGTCTGTCTCCAGTCTTCCTCAGTGGGCGTGGTCGAGGGCGAGGAGGGGGGAGGAGCTCCGAGCGTGGAGACGTTTGTGACATCAGAGGCCGAGGAGGAGGCGTGGCCTAGCAGTGACATCACAGCGTTGGTGCTGCGACATCGCCATGGTTACCGGAGAGCTGGCATGTTCCTGTGTGTGTGTGGAGTCGTGGTCTTCACCACAGGTACACACACACACACACACACACCTTTCATGAATTAGTTTGATCATGTGATTAAAGTGGGCGTGGTCTCTCTCTCAGCGTTCTTATTGGCCTACGCAGTGTTTGGTGGGCGGTACCACTGCTCCCGTGTGGGGGGGCAGGAGGATGAGCAGCAGGGGGGCGGGGCTAAACCACCTGCAGACGGAGGGGCGGGCTTTACCTGGGAGAGCTGAGGGTGATGATGAGGAGGCTGCTGCAGGATGAAGATATCTACAACACAGTCAGGTGGTTCACTGATCACACAGGAAGAGCTTTGATGGATGTTTGACAGGATGAATCCACCAATAGGATCTGAGAGCCACAGACAGGAAGTCAGACTAACATGTGAAGGTGACATGTGTCATGTGACGGTGTGTGGTCCTGTTTGTGTTTGTGGCTCAGTCGAGTCAGCAGAGCGAGTCATCCTCCAGGTTCCTCTGAGGGAACGTCTCTGGCCTCAGAGGTCCTCCGTCGCTTCAGGCAGCTGCAGATGGATCACACCTGGACGGAGTCGCTGTACGCCACGCTGCAGTTCCCCGACAGGTCGGTAGGTGGCGCTGAGCTTAGAGGTCAGACAGCGCTGACGGAGGGCTCACCTGTCTGTCTGGTTACCTGCAGGTCTCAGAGGAGTGCTCTGTGGCTGGTGGACTCTGCAGGACTGACCTCAGAACAGATTCTCCTGAACCCGTCTGACTTCTGCCCGTACAGCGCCACAGGAAGTACCACGGTGAGACGGAGACAGGATGGCACTGTCACCATGGTAACCACAACACCAGTGACCTTTACCTGTCTCCCTCTCTGCAGGGGGGCGTCGTCTACGCCAACTATGGCCGTCCAGAGGATTTTAATTGGCTGAAGAGCGCGGGCGTGTCTGTGGTTGGCTGTGTGGTGGTGATGCGTGTCGGGGGCGGGGTCAGTTTCGCTGAGAAGGTGTGGTTGGCTGAGAGGAACGAGGCGGGCGGAGCTTTGATCTACCCCGACCCTGCCGACCTGCCGCAGGACCCCCGACGCCTGGGACTGAACACACACACCGCCGTGTCCGAACACGTAACATACACACAGACACACACACACACACACACACACACACACCGCCGTGTCCGAACACGTAACATACACACACACACACACACACACACACACACACAGATGTTCCACGTCTTGCTGCTCCTGACCAATCACCATCTCCCTCTGTGTCGTCCATCACAGGTCCACCTGGGGTCAGGTGACCCCTTCACTCCCGGCTTTCCCTCCTTCAATCACACTCAGTTCCCGCCCATCCAGTCCTCGGGCCTGCCACTCATCCCAGCCCTGCCAATCAGTGCCACTGTAGCCGCCAAGCTGCTCAGGTAAGCCCCGCCCCCTCAGGTCACCTGCTCAGGTGTTGTTTTGACCTCACTGCGTGTCTCTGCGTCTCAGCCAGCTGTCAGGTCCATCCTGTCCTCCGTCCTGGCGGGTTCGGCTGCCGTAACGACGCTGCGTGGTCGGTCCAGAGTTCAGCTCCGGACGCAGAGTCCAGATGTCGGTCCACAACGTGATGACGCCGGTTCTGCTCAACAACATCTTCTCGTCTGTGGAGGGCCGGGTCGAGCCAGGTACTCGCTGAGCGGACACACAGATTCACACTTTGAGGGATGGATCATGACAAGCCGCTTCATCTCTGTCAGACCAGTACATCATCCTGGGAGCTCAGAGGGACTCGCTGGGTCCAGGAGCTGTGAAGTCTGGAGTGGGAACAGCGATCCTCCTGGAGCTGGCCCGAACCTTCTCCGCCATGGTGAAGAACGGTAAGACTTACCTGGAGACAGGTGTGCTCAGGCTGACAGAGGGCAGCTTTGGGTGCTGGTAGGTGGATTGTGGGGCGTTCACGGTGGTCATCAGTTTGGTGCTCCGACATCCCATGATGCTCCTCAGGTGTGGTGGTTGCTATGGCGCTCCTGTGGTTGCTAAGGCGTTGCTGTGTTTGTCTGCAGGTTTCAGTCCCAGACGCAGTTTGCTGTTTGTCAGCTGGGACGCCGGAGACTTCGGGAACGTCGGAGCTACAGAGTGGCTGGAGGTTCGTCCAATCAGAGACACTCCCACTGACCTCTGACCTTGCTGTTGTAACTTGGTGACCTTTGACCTTCTGTTTGTCAGGGTTACCTGTCCATGCTCCACCTGAAGGCTGTGGCCTACTTCAGTCTGGACCAGGCTATCATGGGTAACACAGAGCTCTCAGCCAATCACAGGAGACCTTCTGTAATGTGCCTGATACACCTGTCTGTCTGTATCTGTCTGTCTGCCTGTCTATCTGTTAACCTGTCTGTCTGCCTGTCTGTATCTGTCTGCCTGTCTGCCTGTCTGACTGCCTGTCTGTCTGTCTGCCTGTCTGTCTGTCTGTCTGTCTGTCTGCAGGTGATGATGTCCTGTCTGCCTACACCAGTCCTCTGCTGGTCGACCTGCTGGACGCTGCCATCAGACAGGTGAACACGTTACGGAAGGATGACGTGTGTGTTTATATGTTCATGTCACATGACGTCGTGTCTCGTCACAGGTCACATGACGTCACTCTTCTCTGTGTAACATGACATATGTCTGGTTGTGTGTGAGGTGGAGCATCCTAAACATGCAGGTCAGACCATCTACAGCCAGGCAGAGAGAGACGGAGGCAGCTGGAGGATGTGAGGCACACACCAAACACACCTGAAGCTGTTCAACAGGTGCACTCACCTGAACGTTCAGTGACCTCCTGTGTTGTAAACTGCTCTCCTCAGTATGAAGCCTCTGCACCTGAACAGCGGCGCGTACAGCTTCACAGCGTTCGCAGGAGTTCCAGCGGTGGAGCTCAGATTCACTGAGGTGTGTGTGACATGATGATGATGTCACGTGATGCGTACACAGGTGTACTTGTTACAGGTTGATGACATCACATCTGTCCATTCAGGAGCGAGCGTATCCATTCGTCAACACGCCGCTGGACAGCACGTCCCGCCTACAGGAAGTGCTGGGAGGTCGTCTGGGGGTCACGGGGCGGAGCTTAGGGGAGCTGGTGGGAGAGATGGTGCTGCGATTGGCCCACGACCACATCCTGCCGCTACGCATCACTTCCTACGCTCAGACAGTGCTGCAGTTCAGTGCCCAGCTCAACAAACACTCTGCAGAGCTGCAGGTACGCTCTGACCTCACCTGTGTCACCGAGGACGGAGAGCCAGACAGTTCAGATACCATGACACATGACATTACACACGTGTTGTTAGCATGTTAAACAAGTGCTGTTAGAGCGTTGTTAACACGTTAAAAACACGTTAACACGTTAAACATGCGTTGTTAGAGCGTTGTTAACACGTTAAAAACACGTTAGAACATTGTTAACACGTTAAACAAGCACTGTTAGAGTGTTGTTAACACGTTAAACATGCGTTAATGTGTTAAACAAGCGTTGTTAGAGTGTTGTTAACACGTTAAACAAGCGTTGTTAGAGCGTTGTTAACACGTTAAACAAGCGTTGTTAGAGCGTTGTTAAGACGTTAAAAACACGTTAAAAACACGTTAAAAACACGTTAAACAAGTGTTGTTAGAGCGTTGTTAAGACGTTAAAAACACGTTAAAAACATGTTAAACAAGCGTTGTTAAGACGTTAAAAACACGTTAGAACGTTGTTAACGCGTTAAACAAGCGTTGTTAGAGCGTTGTTAACATGTTAAACAAGTGTTAAAGCGTTGTTAACACGTTAAAAACACGTTGTTAACACGTTAAACAAGCGTTGTTAGAGCGTTGTTAAGACGTTAAAAACACGTTAGAACATTGTTAACACGTTAAACATGCATTGTTAGAGCGTTGTTAACACGTTAAACAAACGTTGTTAGAGCGTCGTTAACACGTTAAACAAACGTTGTTAGAGCGTCGTTAACACGTTAAACAAACGTTGTTAGAGCGTCGTTAACACGTTAAACATGCGTTGTTAGAGCGTTACTAACACGTTAAACACACATTGTTAGACTGTTGTTAACACGCTAAACAAGCATTGTTAGAGCGTTGTTAACACGTTAAAAACACGTTAACACGTTAAACAAGCGTTGTTAGAGCGTTGTTAACACGTTAAACAAGCGTTGTTAGAGCGTCGTTAACACGTTAAACAAGCGTTGTTAGAGCGTTGTTAACACGTTAAAAACACGTTAACACATTAAAAACACGTTGTTAGAACGTTGTTAACATGTTAACAAGTGTTGTTAGAGCGTTACTAACACGTTAAACAAGCGTTGTTAGAGCGTTACTAACACGTTAAACACACATTGTTAGACTGTTGTTAACACGTTAAAAACACGTGTGTTTGAGGTGTCATGATGGTGTGTTTCCGCTCCGTTCTTCACGTTAAGATGGTGTCTGTAACGGCTAACATGCGTGCCATCTGGCTGCTCATATGTTCGGTACACAGCGACGCTTGGCGTCAGTACTCGTGGTTCAGTGTTTTGTCCGATCTTCTGATTCGTGGTCGACCCGCTCTGCTCCTGAGTCTGGTCCAGTGTCCTTACACAGTTTACAGACTCAGTGTTTTGGTGTTTCTCTTCTGTGTGTTGTTAGTTTAGCTTTTATTGTTAGCATCCACCACCAACCACAGTTCAACTTTAGAGTGACAGTCTGCTTCTCAACATTTGAACATCATCCTGATGATTGCAGGACAGATGTCACAGAGCTGTCTGTCTCTGTGTTCAGTCCAGAGGTCTGTCTCCTCACTGGGTCTTCAGTGCCAGAGGAGACTACAGCCGAGCAGCAGAGACGCTGCAGAGAGCCATCGACTACAGCGACCCGCACGACCCGACTACAGATCGCTTCTACAACACTCGAATCATGAGGGTACAAGTACTGCAAACACAGCATCATGAGGGTACAAGTACTGCAAACACAGCATCATGAGGGTACAAATACTGCAAACACAGCATCATCAGGGTACAAGTACTGCAAACACAGCATCATGAGGATACAAGTACTGCAAACACAGCATCATCAGGGTACAAATACTGCAAACACAGCATCATGAGGATACAAGTACTGCAAACACAGTATCATCAGGGTACAAGTACTGCAAACACAGCATCATGCGGGTACAAATACTGCAAACATAGCATCATGAAGGTACAAGTACTGCTAACACAGCATAATGAGGGTACAAGTACTGCTAACACAGCATAATGAGGGTACAAATACTGCAAACACAGCATCATGAGGGTACAAATACTGAAAACACAGCATCATGAAGGTACAAGTACTGCTAACACAGCATCATGAGGGTACAAGTACTGCAAACACAGCATCATGAAGGTACAAGTACTGCAAACACAGCATCATGAGGGTACTTCACTAATAAAAATCACTCTCTCTCCTCCAGGTGGAATACTACTTCCTGTCTCAGTACGTGTCGGTGGTGGAGACGCCGTTTCGTCACGTGATCCATGGCCGCGGCGACCACACTCTGAGCGCGCTCACTGAGCACCTGGCCTTGCTGACCTCTGACCCTGAACGCTTCGATGAAAAGCGCTTCAGACGGCAGCTCGCCTTTTTCACCTGGACGCTGCAGGGAGCTGCCAACGCCCTGAACGGAGACGTGTGGAGCATACATAACACACACACATACACACAGTGACACACACACTGTGGTCACTCTGTACTTGTACTTCATTTCCCACTGTACGCAGTACTTCACCATCAGCTGGCTGCTATGTCCATGATGTAATCAGAACAAATACTCGAGTATTATTAAACATGGAGCATTGAAACATAAAGCATTGAAACATGAAGCATTGAAACATGAAGCATTGAAATATGAAGCGTTGAAATATGAATCATTGAAATATGAAGCGTTGAAATATGAAGCGTTGAAATATGAAGCGCTGAAACATGAAGCATTGAAACATTAAAACATGAAGCATTGCAACATGAAATATTAAAACATGAAGCATTGAATCATGAAATATTGAAACATGAAGCATTGAAACATGAAATATTAAAACATGAAGCATTGAATCATGAAATATTGAAACATGAAGCATTGAAACATGAAATATTAAAACATGAAGCATTGAAACATGAAGCATTGAAACATGGAGCATTGAAATATGAAGCATTGAAACATGAAGCATTGAAACATGAAGCATTAAAATATGAAACATTAAAACATGAAACATTGAAACATGAAGCATTGAAACATGAAGCGTTGAAACATGAAGCATTGAAACATTAAAACATGAAGCATTGAAACATGAAACATTAAAAAATGAAGCATTGAAACATGAAACGTTGAAACATAAAGCATTGAAACATGTTGTACTTTAATAAATAACTGGAAACAAAATGTCTGTAAAGAAACGCTGCTGAAAGATATTTATGTATGTTTATTATATATTATATACATACATATAATATATATCATATATATGTATGCAATATTATGTTCATGACACAAATAATTACACCATCAGTCCAGTCCTCCATCATCAGACTGCTACACCCACAGAGTAAGATGGGTGGTGTTTGTAGTTGAAGTCATGTCAGCGTCTGAATGTTAGCCTGTTACGTTAGCCTGTGAGCTAACACAATCTAAGTAACTTACAGTCAGTCAGTGCAGCAGACCTGGATGTAGTCTCTGTGACGTCCCCGCAGACTGTCTAAAACCTGGACAGAGCTTGCATGCATGTGCAAATCACCAGCAGTAAATATTGTGCTAGTACTAGTATTGAACTTCAAGACGCAAAACAGTTGCAAGCCTTTAATTAAAGTTATGTAAAGCTTTTGATGGGATAGTTAGTCCTAGAGATGTGGTGACAACAGCTGCGCAGAGGGGGCCCAATTTGATTTTTTTGTCATGGGGCCCAAAATTCCTGGCGGTGCCCCTGGTCCCCACAGACTGTCTAAAACCTGGACGTAGTCTCCGTGACGTCCCCGCAGACTGTCTAAAAGCTGGACGTAGTCTCCGTGACGTCCCCGCAGACTGTCTAAAACCTGGACGTAGTCTCCGTGACGTCCCCGCAGACTGTCTAAAACCTGGACGTAGTCTCCGTGACGTCCCCGCAGACTGTCTAAAACCTGGACGTAGTCTCCGAGACGTCCCCGCAGACTGTCTAAAACCTGGACGTAGTCTCCGAGACGTCCCCGCAGACTGTCTAAAACCTGGACGTAGTCTCCGAGACGTCCCCGCAGACTGTCTAAAACCTGGACGTAGTCTCTGTGACGTTTTAAATGAAACTCAATCACTTTCAGGTTTTATAGAGAATTTATTTCAATATTTCATTTAGAACTAATTATTTAATGATACAAGCCGGTCGTCAAGGCAACAGCCTCCTGTGAGTGTATGTGTGTGAGCGAGTGTGTGTGTGAGTGTGTGTGAGTGTGTGTGATGATATTACATCATCAATAATTAGGATTACCCTCATCATAATAATTATTATAATTATTCACATGACCCTGATATTCAGTCTAAAAAATCATCTGGAACTATCAGAGACCAGTGTGGAGCAGCGGCCATGTTGGATCCACCGTCAGTCCCAGTTGCCATGGTGACCCACATCTCACTGTCACAGATGACAGACTCCTCCCCTACGCTGTCCAGGTGAGTCTGAAGCTTTAGCCCCGCCCCCAGTCAGGATTGTGGTTAAAGAGCTTTAGCTGGGACTTGTGGGTAATGTAGTCCATCTGTGCTGTAGATATTTGGAGGTGGCGTAATCCGTCACTGGAGCTGGGACTTGTGGGTAATGTAGTTCATAGCCTTTTGCTTAAAAATGGAAGTGTTCAGTTTCAGTTTTACCTCCTTGTTGTTGCTAAGCAACAAGGAGGACACGGCAACAGAGGGGTGGTTGTTGTAGTCCAGAGAGAGGAGGAGGAGGAGGGGGGCTTAGGATCCTGTAGTCCACACAGAGGGGGGTGATGGGCTTTGTAGTCCAGATGAGGTTTAAGGATGTTACAAGGAAACTAAAAAGAAGGAAGTGTCACAACGTCACAGACTAATGTTAGCCCGTTAGCTAACTCATCTGTCATAAGCCCCGCCCCATTTTAATATGTGCTCCAATCACAGTCGAGCAAGCCCCGGTCAACTTCCTCCTTTTCTGTACTTAGATATGCTACCTGTTAGCTACATGTTAGCTCGTTAGCTCATGTTGCTGAACAGAAAACTACATTATGAAGATGGTTAAAAGATGAAAGCTTGTTAGCTAACTAGCTTGCTAATAGACATAAATCGCATGACATAAACATGTAGCTAACATGTGGCTAATGTGTAGCTAACATGTAGCTAACACAGAGCTAACATGTGGCTAACATGTAGCTAACACAGAACTAACATGTAGCTAACACAGAGCTAATATGTGGCTAACATGTAGCTAATATGTAGCTAACACAGAGCTAACATGTAGCTAACACCGAGCTAACATGTGGCTAACACAGAGCTAACATGTAGCTAACACAGAGCTAACATGTGGCTAACATGTAGCTAACACATAGCTAATATGTGGCTAACATGTAGCTAACACGTAGCTAACATGTAGCTAACACATAGCTAATATGTAGCTAACACAGAGCTAACACGTAGCTAAAATGTAGCTAACACCAAGCTAACATGTGGCTAATGCATAGCTAACATGTAGCTAACACAGAGCTAACATGTAGCTAACACGAGCTAATATGTGGCTAACATGTAGCTAACACATAGCTAATATGTAGCTAACACAGAGCTAACACGTAGGTAACATGTAGCTAACACAGAGCTAACATGTAGGTAACATGTAGCTAACACAGAGCTAACATGTAGGTAACATGTAGCTAACACAGAGCTAACATGTAGCTAACACATAGCTAACATGTAGCTTATCTAAGTACAGGAAAGGAGGAAGTTGATCGAGGCGCTCGACTGTGATTGGAGCACAGATTGAAAGGGGCGTGGCTTAGTAAAGGTCAGGTGATAATCAGAGGAGGTCAGAGGTGACATCTTCTACTATCCTTTAGGGGAGAAGGGGATTGTGGGAGATGTCCAGCAGAGAGGGGAGGGAGGAATCCAGGGTGTTGTGGCTGCGGGCAGAGGGGGATTGTGGGTGTTGTAGTCTTAATACTTTAAGCCCTGAATAGACTGTGTGTTTGAGCCCCATCGTTTTATTTACAGCCACACAAGTCTTTATGTACACTACACACACACACACACACACCAATAAATAAATAGATAAATAAATAAATAAATAGGATGATATAAATACTTCAGCTGAACTCTACTGTCCTCTGGTTCATTATTTACTGATAATACACACAATCAGCCACCTGTCTCACTCTTTCTCTCTTTTCCTCTGGCAGACAGACAGGCTGCCCTGGTCGCCGTGGCGACAGCGTCCATCCAATCGGTGTGCTCGCTCGTCATAGAAAGAAAAAACGTAAAAAGAAAAAACGTTAAAAGACAAACGTCTGCTCGCCGTCTGTCAGGTCACAACCGCAACCTCAGCTGCTGCCGGCGGCGGCCAATCAGAGTCTGTCGCGGGCGGGAACCCAGATGTAAGGGCCGCTCTGCTCCTCGATGACGGCTTTGACCAGGTGATACACCTCCTCGAAGCTGTCGCCGTGCACGATGGCTGCACACACACACACACACACACACACGTTACAGTTAGTCCAATAAATACATTGAATGGATGGATCAATGGATAACAAACGTTAATGTAACGCTGATGTAATGTTAATGGAACGTTAATGTAACGTTGATGTAACGTTAATGTGACGTTAATGTAACATTGATGTAACGTTAATGTGATGTTAATGTAACGTTAATGTGACGTTAATGTAACATTGATGTAACGTTAATGTAACATTGATGTAACGTTAATGTAACGTTGATGTAACGTTAATGTGACGTTAATGTAACGTTGATGTAACGTTAATGTAACGTTAATGTAACGTTGATGTAACGTTAATGTAACGTTAATGTAACGTTGATGTAACGCATCTACCCGTGAAACACTCGAGGAAGTCTTGTTCCAGTTTGATGGCTCGATCCAGAGCTTTCCTCGCCTGATCCTCCGACAGACGCTTGTTCAGATCCCTGCGCACACACACACACACACACACACACACACAGAGTTATTTGCTCTCTTCCTCAATGTGATGTCACTGATGACCTCACTGATGACGTAACTCACAGGATGTTCTCCAGGGATCGCGGTCGGATGAAGATGGCGATGGGGTGAAGCTGAGCCGCCTGCAGCCTCCTCACTGCGTTCGCTGACACGTCCAGGATGCAGTGTTTCCCCTGGAGAACACACACACACAAAACGTCACCATGGTAACCTCTAAAAGCATCATCATCACCAAGGTAACCGGCGTGCCTCACCTGCTCGGCCACCTGTCTGACGCTCTGCACCGACGTCCCGTACAGGTGGCTGTTGTACTGCCCCGCCTCGATGAAGCGATGCGATTGGATGTCGCGCTCCATCTGTTCCCGTGACGACACAAAGTGGTAGTCCCGCCCATCGGCCTCGTAGTCCCTGCGAGGACGAGTGGTGTCTGCGGAGAGAGAGAGTCACGTCAGCCACTTCCTGTTTGTGTCCATCCTGTTTCCTGTTTCAGCACGGGGACACTTACGAGGGACGCACGAGCCGAACTTGTCGGGGAACTCGGACAGAAGGTCGTCATTGACGCGATCTTTGGTCGGTCCCAAGATGATGACGGGACGAGCGTAGTCCACTACAGACAGAGGGACAGGAAACATCAGTCCACCTGCTCCACGTTCACTCGTGTTCACTAGTGTTCAGTCACGTTCAGTCACGTTCACTCGTGTTCAGTCGTGTTCAGTCATGGGTGCAGGTCTGACCTGGACAACATGGACTGACACAGAGGTCAAAGGTTAAAGCACTGACCTTCGATCTGAGTGATGAGCTCGTAGCTGTGAACGAAGCCTTCTCGTCCTGTGAGGAGAGAGCAGACGGTTACAGAGCGAACACGTGATGAACATGTTTCCATGCTGTGTGCTTTGAGTCACCTTTACTCTTCAGACGTGACCACTCCTTCCTCTCCACTCTGAAACACAAACACACACACACACGGTGTGTGAGCAGACAGCACTGCAGCTCTGTGACTGTGTGTGTGTGTGTGTGTTACATGAACCTGTGTTTGGACGGGACGTAGCCCAGCTCCTCCAGCTCCCCCTGCTGGTTCACCCGTCTGGCCTGCCACCACTCGTCATCGGCGCTGTCCATCACGTGAAGAACCTCCCCGAAGTTAAAGTCCAGCGCCTGTGACAGGACGCCACAGTCCCACTGCTTATCGTAGTCAAACAGAGCCCTGAAACACCCACAGTCACCGCGTTAGTGCTAGATACCTGCACAGGTGAGCTGACAGGTCACCTTACACGGGACACCTGACACAGGTGAGCTGACAGGTGAGCTGACTCAGGTGAGCTGACACAGGTTACCTGACGTAGAAGCTCCGGTTGGCTCTCAGACTTCCAGACGAGCTGTTCATCATCTGCTCCCTCAGGTCGTGGATCTTTGCTTCAAAACGGCTGTACTCTGCACACACACACACACACACACACACACACACACAAGGTGAAGGTAATGTGTGTGTGTGTGTGTGTGTGTGTGTGTGTGTGTGTGTGCGCGTGCTCACCTTCAGGTCTGTACTGTGCTACTATGGTAACAGTCTGTCCGGCGTTCTTCAGAGCTGCTGCTGCCTGTTCGTGTGTCGCATACCTGAGATCCACACCGCTCACCTGCACACACACACACACACACACACACACACACACACACACACACACACACACAGATTACAGTGAGTGAGGTTGAACATGGAGCTGCTGTCATGTGTACAGGAAGAGGAAGTTCTAATAAAGTTTAACACCTTTCTGACAGAAACACCTGAACACAAACCTCTACTGTCACATCCAGGGTTACCATGGAGACGCAACCAGACGCCAGTTAGCTGTGAGTGGTCTGTGTACTCACACTGAGGATCTGGTCTGAGTACTCACACCGAGGATCCGGCCTGTGTACTCTGTGTACTCACACCGAGGATCCGCCTGTGTACTCTGAGTACTCACACCGAGGATCCGGTCTGTGTACTCACACCGAGGATCCGGCCTGTGTACTCACTTCGAGGATCAGGTCTGAGTACTCACACCGAGGATCAGGTCTGAGTACTCACACCGAGGATCAGGTCTGAGTACTCACACTGAGGATCAGGTCTGAATACTCA
>CM071607.1:398633-427633 GCA_036365135.1 Miichthys miiuy | reverse complement strand
GTGGATAATTTCTCTTGATAAACGTTCTTTGTTTGCGTTGCATTCAAGGTTATACTCTAGTGGCATGTGGGGTTTCTCAAAGTTCAATTCTGATATCATGTTGTTCTGTTTTATTTTCCCTCTGGGGGTTACATTATCTGCCAGGCTGTCTTTTATCACTTCTTTGCTGATGACATGCTGCTTAGCTACTCTATGTAATGTAGTCCTTATGTCTGTAATCAGTGACTTCATGATTTAAAGACTTTTCCCCTAATCAGACCTTTGAAATGATTCATCAACATTATTTTAATACAAACGTTAAATAAAGTTTTATATCCTTATACTGAACTTACCAAACCGGTATCTATGTAATGCAGTTGACTCACTGCTACCACATGCTATTAACATACTGCACAGTGTGCAGGAAAACTCAAAGCCAAAACACAAAACTTTATTGATATTTGCTGTCCAACACAAAGGACAGAGGTGGGGATTTTGCAGCTTTACCCACATTGACATACATACATAGACACATACAGCAGCCATTTTGTTATTTTCCCTATGTTGTCATCTACAGTGTCTCAGTTACTGTAGAGAAAGTTACATACAGTTAATGAATCCTGGCTACCTTGAAGGGGAGGGTTTGGGTCAGGGTTAATCGCAGAGTTTGCCTCATATATTCTTTAATCAGACAGCAGTGAAATACCGAAACCAACGGGAAGATAAAACACTGAATCAAATCTTGTTCAATATGAAGAGACTGAATATCAACAATTTTTAGCATAGTGTCTGTATTGAAAGTATCCTGATGTGAGCATAATGTATTATATAAAATGGACACAGTACATGAAAATATGCAAGTAGACACATGGTCACATACTAGGCACATATAATGTGCGCATTAAAATTCTTCATGTCCCCACGCATGTCTGCACACAACTTCAACCTGCTTAAATACTGTAAGAGACAGTGACAAGAGCCCTCCTTCCTGTTTTCGCTCCTCCACTCTCCGCCCATTGATCGGCGTCTGGGGCTGGCTATAAATCTGCTGTGGCCGACAAGAAAGAAGATTGCGGGTGGCCAACCCTACACAAACTACACAAACCCAGTAAGCCCAAATCAATTGGTCCAATATCAAACCCATATATACAAGCAGACAACAGTCAAGGTTGGAGGACTGTTTGTGTTGAGGCAGTCCCACCCTTATTGCTCACACCAGTTATTAGCACATGCTGCTGAGGTGTGTTTGTTGCTTTATTGGTTCTTACTCACTACACACACACACACACACACACACACACACACACACACACGGGTAAAGAGAAAGATGGAGAAAGCGTCATATAGTACATACTGTCCTTCAGCATGCTCCGCAATTTTAGTCCCACTCTTGGATAGATGTTCACACACACACACACACACACACACACACACACACACACACACACACACACACACACAATTACACAAACATATAGCACTCTGACACATTAAATTAGCTTCCTCCCTATAGCTACTGTAAATTGGTGTAATCCCTGTTCTTAGCTGTTTAAACACCTCCCGCACAGATCCTCCCATACAGAACATTAGCTTTGCATTTGAATTCTGGCATTAACCTCAGAAGTGTAACAGTGTGCATGCAGCAAAGATGGGCTGCTGTCGAGGGATACAGTAATAGCCGTGATTCTGAATATAATGTATAATACAGTACCGTGCAAATACAGCAAATTGTTTTGAAAAATGGGAATTAGAAACCATTCCCTTTTGCTTTAACTGAGGAAAACCGCTTTTCCTCGGATGAGTTGAAAAAACAGAGAATAGCCACCTTTCATGGATATTTTAAGTAAACAATGTTTGCATTCTAAGCCTTTCATACCTTTTGAATGCTTTTCCTTCCATTACACATTTAAATTCCAACATCCATTGCATCTTTTTTTTTTTTTTTTTCCTTTGCATTTTTTGCATGGTTGACACATACATACTGTATATGCAAGGTTGCCTTATGAAAGGTTTCCATGTGGGATGTCTCTGATGTGCATAGCTGGAAGAAGAAACCTGTGTAGTCAGCGAGGAAGGAGAGAGGTGGTGCGTTAAGGCGAGGCTAATTTGTTTGTGATTGGCATTGATTAAAGTCAGTCCCAGGAGAGCTGTGAACACACACGCACACACACACACAGGGACTACAGAGTGTGGTAACTACAGAGTGTGTTACAAAAGCTGTCTGTCTGTTGTTTGTCCTAAAAAATGTGTTGTAATCCTTTTGGCTTTCAAACATATAGGTGTGTTGGAAATATGTGACATCACATCATCTGTGTTATCTGCAGCAGTACACTATGTACTTCACATTAAAGGGCAAAACAGTTCTGTATTCCACCTAAACATGCTTTGCGTAATGCAGTCACTTAACTGTTGACAGCCATTATTTTTGAACTGCACTGAACACAAAGTGGTCACATTAACTGCTAACACATTTCTTGAAGAGTCTGGAGTTGATATTTAACTACTCATATGAGTTGACAGATAGTTAGGTGTTCAACAAAGTGTCACTTGTCTATTTGCTGCTAACATAATCCTGCATTATAACCCGAGTGTAACCCTAAACCTCAAAGTCTCCACTGACAGCTAACAATATTTTTATAAGGTCGGGGGGTCTTAATGGCGGCGTGAACAGATAATCTATTAAGTAGTGGGCAGAAACTCTATCTTTAAATGGAGAATTAACAATGGAACAATTGAATCAATGGGTGTGACTGTATAATGTTTAATACTGAGTATGGAATTACACACGTTTGTGATGATGTTAAAGGAGGAACTCAAGAAGATCTCAGATGCTGACAGCCAGCGTTAGTGCACTTTGACTTTTTCTTTTTCTTTCTGCTGCTTCGATGGGAATTTGAACTGATTTAGTCCTTTCCGTGCATCCCCACAGGCATGTCACGTCGTGGCACGACGCTGTTTTGGTCCATCCTCCATGCGACTTTAAACCCTACCAGGAGCGTTTCAGAAGCAGAGCATTTAGCCTTCTAGACTCTGTTTACTTGCTCAGATTTGGTCGTTTTCTCTGGTTTATGTGTTTTTAAATATGCTTTGAAATGTGTAAATATGCTACATAATTAATTTGTTTAGCTTTTGGCTGTTTTTATGATTGACATGTGCACATCCGTGCCTGCAGGAATTTGGGGGTTAGTGTGACAATGTACTAATGTTTAAATGAAGTGACAAACTGAGAATAAGAAATGTTTTATTGAGAATTTAGGGCAAGTTGTTATCAGACTAATTCTTGACAACAGTATAGTATAAGAAATATAAGAACTGTGTTGGTATATTGCTATATAACTAACTCTTATACAAAGCTATGTATTCTACATTGTACTGGGTTGTTTTTAAAATCATAATGAAACAAATGGTGGTGTAGTTGCAGCTTGCCCGTCGTATCAACTTTTACATTCTATCATGAAGGAGAAAATATGGAGGACGCAAGGCTCTATCTAGAGCCAGTGCTTACTTTGTCCATTCTGGGCAACTGTAGAAACATGGCAGACTCCATTGAAGAGGACCCCTGGCATCTGTAGATATAAAAGACTAATTCTAGGGTAACAAAAGTATAAATATTATTATTTTCAGGTGATTATAAAGTAATGAAAACATAGTTATGGCTATTATATTCCATTTGTACCATATTCTGTAAATCTGGACCACACAGTGGAATAATTGTATTAGGTCTAATTGTTTGATGTCTTGATAGATGCTAAATATATGTTGGAAAAAGGCAAAAGTGAGTGTTTTATATCAAAATCCCTCTCTTTATTAAAACGTTTTTTTATGACTCATTTTGGGTGACCAGCCAACCCTGGCCCTTCATGTTAAACTGTACTTGACAGTTGTGGATCGTACTAGGTCGTTAGCCACCTTTCTAGCTGAAAGTGATATCATGGGTCAGAGAAGTGTGTTTGGATCTCGACAAAAACAGTTTATATTTCCAAAAATTTTGATTTAGTTAATTTCTCCCTTGTCGTCTGATCTAAGATGATGGGTGAGGATGGTGGTTTGGGTGGAGGTCCTCTACAGCTCCATATCTCAATGCAGTTCTGCAAGCGTGCTGTATTCATAAGCCATATTAACCCACTTTTGAGCGATCCAATGACGTCTGAAGGATTTGATTTAGAAGCTTTCGTAATAATTCCTGCCCACATATTCTGTTTAAAAAAATATGTGACTCTACAAAGCTCTAACTTCAGTTTCACTGTGACTTTAATGTCACAGCACAGGCTACATGTTAACAAATGATCCTCAAAACTTCCCACACAGTCACCGTCTCATATTCTCTTTTCACTGTATACTAAAACATCATCATTATAATGGCTTCATGTGGAACTCACAAAAGGTTAGAAAATCTCCCGTCTGCATCTGTTCATCTACAAATCATCAGCATCCATTTAAAGAGGGCAGAGGCAGGGGTGAGGCTAATACCAGTCTATGCCTTGATTAATGAATGCATCTGTTGAATCGCTGATGTCTCAGGCGCTGAAACACAACACAATCATCACTGTATAAACACATTTAAGCAAGTATGACCTATCCTATTTTCTCTGTCTGTGCACTCCTGCTGCTCATTACCCAGTTTTGGCATGAGTAAAACATTTTAGAGGACAAGAACTAACACTATTTCTTGGATATTCCCACAATTCATCTATTTTCCTAATGTTCTTTGATTGTGTTGATAAAGGAAAGCACTTAAACGCTCATAAATAGTACTGAGAGTGCGTGCTTACAACTTGAGGAGAATCTGGAGAGGAAAAGACCCTCTGTTGCAATGGGATTCTTCACTGCAGTGAGCGCGTGCAGGTGGTGACAGCACACTCATTTGATTACATTTGCATTAAACTAGCCACGTGTGCCGTTTGGGAGTAATCTGCAGATTTCATCACCCCCTTTTTTTTTTTTTTTCGAAATTCTTCTTCCTCTGTACGCCTGTCTGCAGTCTGTTAATATTGTTTTGCTTCCCACGTAGACATGTGTCTGTGTTTACACTGTGCATTGCGCAGCGCTTGCATTGCTCCATCTGTACGACACGTTGAGGCAAGACGAGCAAATGCTGATGCAAACAGATCCTCCTATATCGCCTGAGCTATGGAAACTCTCGGTACGGATGAATGAAGCAACGCTGATGCAACTTCCAGTGTTGACTTGGCTCTCATGATGCTTTATTCTCACACACCCATCCATCCATACCTCCAAAGAGCCTTGACGGAACAAGTCAAGCGGAGGTCCTTTAATGTTATGGTCCCTATCGCTCTTGTTAATCTGTCTGATGTGGCAGCCACAATAATGCCTTTCCCCCCAAGCGCCCTGTGTGTGTTTAAAATATTGCAGTTAGAGAAGTGCAAAGGGGGACCAAATAATGCACACAAGGCCCCAGAGACAAGTTGGGGCCCCGCTGGTGTGTCTCACACACACGAACACATATCCATCCTGACTCTGCATTCATCGCAGACATCACATTAACCCTGTTTCCCTCTGGACTTCCACCATTAGCAGACCCCCTTTCTCCTTCCCCATTCTTCCTCTCCCCCTTTTCCTTGATCTGTCTTTGCCACTTTGGGTTGCAAGGGGCCTTTTTGTCCCCTCTCTTGTTCATAAGCTGGGGACTTTGGGGATCATGTACCAAGAACATGTCAAAGAAAAAGCATCTCATTACGCTCGCGAGCTTTGTACATGAACTGATGGGTCCCAGCTGGGTCGCCAACATGTTAGTGTAACAAAGCTCCACGTTTTGTCAGACGTATCGGCAAAAATAATGGGCAGAAGGGTCGAGGGAAGGTGGGTTAAAGAGAGAGGGACAGAGCCACAAAGACGGAAGTGTAGAGGTTAAATATGATAAGATGAAACAGTAATGACCCCCATGGGAAGACTGGGTTATCTCAGCTACTAATCTAATAGGATTCAGCGGGGAGACATAGATTACGATGAAGTAATAAAGAACATTAAAAGCAATAAGAATGGAATGAAAAATGTTGGTGACACATGAGGGCAACATGGGAAAGAGGACAGATGATTTGCAGTGTGCACAAATGCTTGACAAAAGAGGCAAATTAGAGAAAAGTGATGAAAAAGAAAAAGATAAGCGCGAATGTGAGTCACTTCCGCCCCCTTCCTCCTTTACTTTTCATCTCCATTGCAAAGTACAAATGAGCAGAACACTGAAGTACAGGGAGGAGGAAAAAATCACACAATTAATTAAACAAATTTGATGCTACTAACAGGAGCCTCTCGTGAGGAATATAACTGACCCTGCGCTAATTGTTGCTACCGGTTCATTAAACAGTTTTACACTGCGTCATGTGACAGCACGGCGCTTCTTTGGAGATGCTAATAAACAGAATTCATTACAGAAACAATGGGAAAGCAGTAATTAGCCAGATTCACCACTCTAAAAGAGTGGTGTAGTATGTTAATTTATTCAGCTGATGAATTACAAACAGCGAGGGGCCAAAAAATGAGAGCGAGATGCCTGCGTGGATCTTCACTGGAGACACGCTGACAAGATGTTGCTTTGTGTATATCTAATAAGACAATTTAAAAATCAGTGAAACAGAGTACAATAAAAATGTCCCTGTATTACTTGATATTGATATTAATTTATAAATGTATTTATCACCAATTTGTGATTAAACTTTTATTAATTTATTATTATTATTATTTATTTAACAGTTTTTAAATTTATGTTGATCTAGATGGCAAGCTGCTGCATACAATTGTTCTTACGGGGATAAATAGTTGCACTAAATGCAATTACTAAATTACTAAATAATTAACATGATTAACTCACACATGAAAAACTGTGAAATTACATTTTTCAGCACCTTTTTCCAATTAAACATGAGAAATCCTGGCTTCTATAATTTAATCCTTTCTTTAGTGTAAAAGAAGTCAAATTATCGTTCCTCACATCCATTTCTTTTCATTTTTCTAGAAGTACTGTGACATAAATTCTTCTTCTTCACCTTTTCTTCCAATACATTAAGGTTACATCTGTTTGATATCACCTGGTTTTCCTCTGAGATGCAAGTTATCAGCATTGTTTCGCCTCCCTGCTGCCATGCATGCATATATTACTGCTCCACCTACAGGAATTTCTCTGATTTATGTCTGAAAAAGGGCTGAGAACTGTCAATTTATAGCAAACTAAAGCAGATCATTACTGCTGCTGTTGAAGATGTGATGTTTAGAAGGACATTCCCCTATGCTGGAAATTAATAAACAGACAGGACTGCGTGAATATGAATCATTATTTACCTCATATGAGATTTTATGCAAAGCGTCTCCCGTATGTCATCTCCATTTTAGTGCGGCAACATGATGCAGTATTTACATTTCAATAAAAATCTATAGCAGTCATGCATGGCGGTGCTATGAGCTAGTGTGGGCTACGTTTATAGCCCTCATGGGCCACTATATAATTTAATATTGGTCTGATAAACATGTACTGTACAATAACCTCAGATCACTGTAATCACAAGCGTGGGGCTAGCGTCTCATGTCTCCATTCAAATTGCACCATATCAGCGAATATTAGCATCCACATGACATTATGATTATGAGAACCGCCCCAGGTCCTATAAAACTATTAGCAAGGTATCATGCTGATGACGCCGGCACCCTGGGGTGGCAACATCTGCTCGTGTGTGTGTGTGTGTGTGTGTGTGTGTGTGTGTGTGTGTGTGTTTGTGTGTGAGAGAGAGAGAGAGAGAGACAAAGCACAAGACGGGAAGAGTGTGACAGTGGGAGAAATATGCACATACAAGCTGATGTTGGTCATGCCAATGCGGGTGACAACATCTGTGTGTATGACAGACACACACACACACACACACACACACACACACATACTTGTTTTTATTAGTCGGTGGGGACTCCCAAGTGCAGTAGACACGTGGGGACATCAATTTTAGTTGAAATAAACAGCATGGTTTAAACTCACAAAGCTTTGTGGGATTTTGGATCCCAAAATCAACGTGCTCATCAAAATTTCTCAAATTTATGAAGCTTATTTTTGTCTGGTTTTTCTATCCTGGTGGGGACGCTCCTATTGTGTCATATCACAATCCACCACTAGGTGGCACTTATCAAATTTCTTTATAGCTGATATATTTATATACATTTACAAGCCTTTAAGGTAAACAATGAAGGATACATTTTTAGAATCAATTAAGTGCTTCAATTAAAAGACAGAATGGTGTCTATATCACATTGGTATTTTTGTTAATTATATTTAATTTGTAAATTCACCATTATCTCTTGCATTTGTATATTAACTAATGATCTGTGCATACTGGACTCCACTATTAACAAAAATGATTAAAGGGCTTTTTTGGGAGGCTGTGGCTGAGGGGGTAGAGTGGTCATCCTCTTATCAGAAGATTTGTGGTTTGATCCCCGGCTCCTGCTCCCCAAGTCTGTGTCTTAGTGTCCTGAACCGCAAACTGCCCCTGATGACTGTGCATTCACCCCATTCACACATGTTCAAAACCATTCCTACACAGGAATGGTTTTCTGTTCCTGAGCAGTTAGCACCTTAGCCTGCTCAGCATATGAACATGTGTGAATGGGGTGAATGCAATGTAGTGTAAAGCACTTTGAGTGGTCAAAAAGACTATAAAGACGCTATACAAACAGTCCATTTACCATTTCACTGTGATGTGCACAGTTTCCAACAGAATTGCACGTTATCTTGATGATGCATTAAAGTACATATGAGATGCCCAGTGAGAACAGAAATAATTCAAAATTGGAAAACTTGCGTTGGGTTCAGGTCTCCAATTTGGCAACATCAGTTTTTTATTTCTGTTTTAGACCTTTACAGGAACTACATTTTTACCATAAATGCAATTAAAATGCTTGCCATTCTCAACCACATTATCTCACATTCTGCCCATTTAAAAGGGCTACAACAAAATAATTTTGTAGAACGTGATTGATATCACAGACAAAAGTTGGGAAACAAATGCTGCCTGAATACAGGGCAACAAAGCAGCAAATATCCCACAGACTCAAGCTGGGCATATGCCAACAGTACAAAAGCTCAGTTTAAATAGAAATTACATTATTTTTCAGATATAACATTTTTAAAACTTTAACATTTAATATTTAAACAAAACCTCAGCACTTTCAAACATAACTATAGAAGACCACAGGCAAAATTTACTCCAACAAAAAAATTACTTGTAAGACAGCAACAAATGTCAGCTTACCTCTTTCCTTTAACAGAGTCTCGCCTTAAAGCATAAATACGATTTTTTACATAAAATTTCACTCCCTCCCACCTCCTCCCTCCAAGTGCCAGTGGAGAAGTCTCAATGCATTTGAGACACTCTGCTTTTCCAGGAACCTTCCCCGACTGGATATAGTCCAAGAGTGTTTTCTCCACGGCCTGAATTTCTTCATCTCCCCATTTCCTTTTCTTTGATTTTGATGACCCTGAATAAAAAAGATGTAAGAAATATTCTTATATTAATATATAATATGAACATACGTTTGCATGCAGTGTGACATGACCAGCCTGTAATGAGGATATGACGACAACCATTCCATCTGTAGCAGCAGTACACTCAATACTTAAGTTACTAGTAGAACAATTATCCTGTGTACCACCGATGTCAATGCGTTGATTTTAGCCTGCAAGAAATGATGTAATGGTACAAAGCAAATGTGGAGCGATTTGTTTCTATTAGTCTAAAGTGATGCAAGACAGTTATCATTAGCACTGATTTGTTGCTGTTTGCTTTGATGTGGTGTTCAATTTAGATTTATTCTTATTTAACTAATACAACAGCTTCTCCACCGTCTCAGTCGCTGTAACTTACATGACCCACATAATATACAATACTTCAACATAACGGTGCGGGACAACAACACAGTGAAAGAACCATTCACTTCAGTAAGGTTACTTATTGCGGTCTAACAATCATTTCTAATATTCAGTCTAGCTCACTAACTCTTTTAATTATCATCCAATACATTTCAGCTGTGCTAACATTGCTGGGCCTCCGTTGAAAGAACCATGTTACAAGCATGGATTGCATTTATATTTTTGTTCAGTGTAAGAGTTTTGTTCAGTGCATGAGGACATCTACATGCCAATTAGAAGTTACAGTCATTGTGCCACCTACTAGCAGCAGGAAGTAAGCCCTGTGTGACAATCCTTTTAATTTCCACAAAACTTTAATGGTGCGGCGTACACTTGTTTTGGAATTAGTGGGCAGTGGAATTAATGTGCACCACGATCACGAAAATATAATCTAAACACCTGTTGCCATTTTGTTTCTTCTTTAGTGCCTTTACCGTAGAACTTTTAGAAGGAGTTTCTTCATCATTTGCAGCCAGGGAACAAGAAGGTGCCATACATCTTGCCTTACGTGGTTGGACTCCCTGAGAGTTAGCTGAAGTCGTTTGCTGTACTTTTCTCTTCTTACCCTTGTGCTGTTTGACTTCTTCTGCTGGACTGTCACTTTCTGTCTCTCCATCAGATCCAGGAACATGCTCATCCTCGCTGACATCAGAGCGTGATAGAGATTCTTCCGTTGTATATCCAAGCATTTCTCTCTTCAGCTAAAAAAATAAAAAGCTTATTGTTAGAAGAAGGAAAAAGGCTACACTTAAGAAACTGAAATCTTGGCTCAAGTACAACATTAAACTGGATAAATAGTAAAATATATACAATGTGCATACTTTGCCAACCACAACAGTACATTAATTAACTTCCATGCACCTAACTGTGACCAGACTTCTGCAAGTTGGATTCTCAGGTGTTCTTCATTGTTTCTAGGGTTTTGCCAGGTGGCTGCTAAGGTGTTATAGGACAAGAGGAAGGACTCATACTGACTGAGTTCTTCATTTTTCCTTAATTTCACTCAGTATTTGATGTGATAATTTTGATTTGTTTTATCAACATTTTAGATTTGTTTCTAGTAAGATATTGAGTTGATTGATATTGAATATTTATATATATTTATATATTTGCAGTAAAATATTGAATTCTAATGCTGTTACAAATTAATTCTTTAAAAACAACAAAACAAATTATTTAGTTAAAGTACTAATGAAGAACTGGGCTGATCAGATTATGGATAAAGATACAGTAGCAAATGGCAGTTCCAGTCCGTTCACTATAAGCCACTTTAAATCAATATTTTGTTATCCTTATTTTCTTTACTTACACTTCACTTGTTAATGTCATGTGAGTGTCATATGGAATAAAACTACAACCTGTGTACGTACAATTACGCTGTCTGTTCTTCTGAGCACAGGTACACTGGCGTCCTTTTCATCATCTGCCGGAGAGAGGTCAAGGATAACAGCACTGTCACTGTCGCTGTCGCTGTCACTGGGAGGCTTTAGCTCTTTCTGAAAAAGAAACATCAGAAAATCAGGTTTACCAGAGAAAACATCTCAAGTCCAATCTAAATGAAAACAGCAATTGTTTTGCTACAATACAGATCTGCAGAGACTTGTGCTGGAGTGATTTGTTGTGTTGGCCTAAAGCAGTTTCTCTAACAATATCACAATCGTACTCCATTTCACATAATGCTGCGTTACACTTACGATGTGGTCAGCCAAATATATGAACTTTAACTGTCAACAAGGGAATGATCTGGTTTTTGCTATGAATTACTGGTTTTACAAGGAAACAAGGGCTGGGAACAAATGATTGACTAATCAGCCATTTATTAGGTAATCACCTACTTGACAAGTAAAGTCCTGATCAAAAATCACAACGTAATTTTGTTTTCCTAGACGGATAGACAACACTGTGTTCATAATAAATCTCTCAGCAGAATCTGGTGTTTACATTTCCTTGAGGATGGATAGACTAGCCTGCCTAATGCACAATGCTAACCAAACATGAACTGCTCTCTTCTGCCGCTGCATTGTACACCCTGACATATTCGCTTTTCTCACCCAGAACAAGTGAAACAGTAAAAGTAATGACAGGGAAACAGTTCTCTCTCTTCTGTCAGTCTGATGTACATTATAAAACAATGTGGTACAACTAACCATTGTATTCAGCTTGTGATGTAAGAACAAGGTCCTCTCCCTCTCGTCATTTAACCTCTTTGTGTTTGCCTTCTCGTGCAGTTCTCACAACTATCATGGTGTGCTTTAAATTTCTGGAGGCGATGCAAATGTCTACTGTGAGCCTGCAAAACACAATTATTATTTTTAATGTTCAACATTGTGCTATTAATCTCTGAATTGTTTAAAGATAACTTGTGACAAGGACGTAGCCTTATTCGATAGGTGCATGCTCTACCAGGTGAGCCACTGTTGCCATGTTATCCGCTGAGCAACTTTAGTAAACTAAAACTGGGATGTCATGGTATACCATGCTGTATACTGTCTTTGTTTTGATTTCTGGTCGTGCAAATACAAGACTGATTTAACTGTCGACTTAAAGAAGCCAAAGAACATGAAGTATCCTACCTTTGTTTTCTGTTCACAGCCAAAGCTCCATGTCCCACCAGCAACTGCAAATAAATGGCATAAGATGTAAATGTTAATTTGGTCAAGACGACCTAACAATGCAAAATTTAGGCTCTTCAATATTTGTTCATTTAGGTTTGGTTTCCTCCTAAAATAGTTCTAGGC
The DNA here is from genome assembly GCA_036365135.1 of Miichthys miiuy. Taxonomy (NCBI): domain Eukaryota; kingdom Metazoa; phylum Chordata; class Actinopteri; family Sciaenidae; genus Miichthys; species Miichthys miiuy. The sequence continues at coordinate 415,009 of CM071607.1, read as the reverse complement.
CTAAACCCAGAAACAATGCCAAAAACTAAACGTTTTCTTACCTGTGCCTTTAGAGCTGCCGGCAGGTGATGTCGATGTCGGGCCATCCTCCTGTAAGCACAAGTGACAATAAACTTCAAGCTCTAGCAGATCACATGACACTGTTTCAAAGCACAGCGGTACAATTTGGCAATATACTGATATAACACTGCGACATGAATGTAGACTTTATCAGATATCGTGTAGGATACTGGTTAGCATGATATTTTTACTGAAACTAAGCGCCATTTTCCGGCCCTAAAGGCTGCACTATAGCATTTATTAGACTATCCTCATAATCAGACTATCCACAATAAAAATGATAACTTCTCAGTGTTTTATGTGAATAACTTCTGAAAGCACCAGCCGTCATCCCCAACATACAACAACATGAAGAGGTATTGATTTAAAAGTTAATATAGGAAATATTATGGCAGTTAATCAAAATGAACTGAATTACAGTATCTGCTTACATAAAAATGAAACATTCTGTGTAACATAGAAAACATACAGTGATGTGTGTAAATGATAACTGTAATTAACTGTACTGACTTCAGACTGCGTTACTTCACTGTGAGTAACGTTAGCTCACCCTGGTTAGCCTCCGTGCTAGCGAAGTGTTAGCTAACAGTTAGCCCGGTGAAGCTGCACATTAACTCACACCATGGCTGCTAACAAGCTCGAACATTTAGAAACAGTTTGCTAGCAAACAGCAGAGTATTATATTGTGACTTAATGCCTTAAATAACTCAGCACCTACCATTTCCTCCGAAGGACGCGCTCTGCCATGGTTCGTGTGTCCGTCGCCCCGCGAGCATCGCCGTCCGTCCTCGTTAACGAGCAGGTGCGGAGCCTAAAAGGAGCGCTGGATTTACGACACCGCACGCACCAGAGTAACTCCGCAGATGACTGTTAGCGCTAAAAACACACTGACGGCCCGCCGTGTATGAAACTAAACGCAAGTTCACGCAGCCAGCACGAGCCTCAGACTCTGTTGGCGCCGCTCACCTTGGCTGTGAAATGATCACGTGATTATGGCTGAGGTGGGGACGTTCAGGGTCCGGTGTGTGTACATCACTGCATACAGACACACACTCAGCTTAAAAGATTTAATGCGTGAAATGTGATGCTGTTCTTAGTATTAACAATTATTATTTTCTATTTCTACACATGCATCAGTTTTCAACAGACACAGTGAATGTAGGAGATGTATCTGTTGTTAAAAGTCTTGTCCAAAAATATTATCTTCCAGTGGAGAAATAATAATTTATAAACCTTTATCATATGACAAGAAGCTTGTACTACAATCATGCACATACTTTCAGTGTAAATACTACAATAATACAGTAATACTACATGTTTCTGCACATTCAGTATTTCTCTACACATTAAATCAATCACTAAAACCATGGAGCTCACTACTCTATCAGCATTATTGTGCTCTTCATGAAATCATCTTTACTTAAAATTAATGCCTTCACTAATATCATTCATCAAAAGTCATCATTGTTTAAAACACAGTTTTATACTACACTAGCATTAACAAGGCGGCAGATCAGAGGTGGCTGAGGAGATGGTCATGGTGGGGACTTGAAATGTCCGGATGTGTGTGCTACATACTGAGACTGGGTGAAAGGACTGTACTCAGTGATATATTACACACATCCTGACTTTTAACGTCCCCACCATGACTATTCAGCCATTATTATTATTTACTTTTTGTGAAGCATTCATTTAGTAAAGTGCTATGTACATTTAATATTACTTATTCAGGCCTGGTTCATCTGGCAAATACTCTGAGGCTGAGTCAGGCCAGGAGCCATCGCTGGTGAACCTGGCAAGTTTCACTTGGTATGACACCATCCTCTCAGTCTCGGTTCAGCTACATGTCTGCTCACCTCCACCTCATCAGAATCATGAGGCTGATTTGCTTGATTGCATGCTCTGGCTTGTTACATAAGAGGCATATAGTGTTGGAGGACAACTAATTAACTGTGTGTTATGGGCTGAGGGCATATGTTGCAGCTCTGTTAGCCCAGCTGCACACTGCCTTCACAATACCATTATGATGGGATATGACCACCTGGTCTTGGTCTTGGCACTTAGTTTAGTAGCAGGCCGAGCACATCTGAGCTGGAGTAACAGGCTTGTGCTCGCACTCGGTTATAAGAGGTGGTGAGGTGCAGAGGGTAGTTCTAACTGCTTCACTGGTGGGTTTTCCCATGGTTCGAATCAGGAGGCCGAATGGGCGGGTCTGACCTCCTTAATTAAGACTTGGACCCCTCTAAAAGAGGCAAAACAACAGTTGTTCGCAGTTGCTCAGTAAAGTCCAGTGCATCACACAACAAGCTAATGGAGACACTGTAGGTTAATGTAAAGTTAACTATCTAGCTTGTTTAATACACTTAACTTTCGTTAATTAGATTGTGTCAAGTGTCTATGGATGAATGCTCAAGTGAGCAAGGTTTTAACTTTTGCCTTATGTTAAAATTTAGCTAACTATTCTTAGCTAACTAAAGCTACCATTTCTTTTACCTAAAATGAGCTATCTGATGTTAGCTAGCTGATAGCCTGCCCTGGTTTGGCATTTTAACACTATGAAATGTCATATTTTCTCTAATTGTTAGCTAACACTGGTGCCTGGCATGAACAGTGACACTGAGGATTAGGTAGAGGATGAGGTAGAGGAACATTTTGACATCAATATAGAGACTATTAGTTCATTTTAAGCCTTTAATGAGTCTTTTATTTCAAATATATGACTACTACTTTATTGAATGCAGATTACATTTAATTCACAGTCAACATGCGCAAGAGGAAAATAGATATTTTGTTTTTGTCAGATCTACAGTTCTGTTAACGCCACTGTTGGTCTCTAACAGTGCTTATGCCAATTTTAGCCACTTTTCAGTTAGCTTTGCCCATATTTAATAGTATTTACTGTTTGTTTTTGTATATACTGTTTTGATCATTCAGATACCTAATCATCTCAGTGTTTTCGGAAAATGAGCTAGCTGAGCCAGTCACGTAGCCTAGCCAGCTACTAAAATGAATTATAATAATGCATTGTAGTGAGGATACTGACGATTCATAGAGACGACAAGCATGCAGATCTATGTGTCTGTTACTAACAGACTCTTCAGTCTGTAAATCGACACACTTCACTGATGAACCACAAAAGTGTAGAGTAACAACAGGCTGCATGAGCCCACGGCCAGTGCCCGTTCTCAGCTGTTCTCCGTGTCCAAAATGCCTGCTACACCACCTGCACCGACTGGTGATGGTGAATTTCTCCTTCTAACTGTTGTTAGAAAATGTTAACCTCCCATTTTGCCCTTTTCTCAGCATCAGCTGGAGTGAAAGCTCACTCAGACAGAATGAGCAAAACTGCAGAGCTAAAGACACTCCTGTTAAGCATGATGCAGTTTTTCTTCATTTTAGCAGCCAGCTAGGCTAACTGACTGGCTAAACTAGCTCACTTTCTGAAAACACTGAGGTGATTAGGCTATCGAAATAATATGATCAAATCACTATACAAAAAAGAACAGTAAATACAAAGCTTACTGTGAAAGCGTCTGGAATAAGGGTGCTAACATGTCTCTTCCTTATTTAGCCACTTTCACAGTTAGCTGTGAAGAACACTAGAAGAACTTAAATCACAGCATTTCAAAATAACAGAAACTCAGTGAAATAGCTAACACTACTGCTACTGGTACTTGTATGCAATTGGAACTTTAAAGGCTAATTTTAGTATTTCTAATACTAATACTGCTACTGGTATGTAGTTTTATAAACCATACTACAAGCCCTACTGCAACTATTTGCAATACTAATACTTCAAGTGATTAGCAATACTCTAGCTATGATCTAGTGTTTTTCTAGTCTTTGATCGCTCAAAGCACTTTACAGTGAAAGTCACTTTCACCCCATTCATTCATTCACTGAAAGGAACTAACATTCACTCACACTCCACCAATGGCACAGCCAACAGTAGCTTGCCCAAGGATATTTCGACATGCAGACTAGATGAGCTGAGGAAGATATATAGATATTATTCAGTTTTGTATAACAGCCAGTGAGTCTTGGCAATCCCAGTTTAGTAAAGATGACCCTTGACAACCCTAGTGAAATATTTGGGAACCAAATTTCTATAGTTTTATGACAATATTGCCTACTATTTTCACCATAAAAGAAGGTCAGCAGGGAATGTTCAAAGTAAGGGTTAAAAAGAAACCTGTATCCATCATACATGGTTAGCTGTTACTAGTTGTGACCAGTTTGCTATACTAAAGCAGTGCACCTCAAGACCTTATTGAGCTCTGTTAATTTATCTTACACCACTCAAAGTCAAAGTCACTTTTATTGTCAATTTATGCAATACATACTCAGACATACTCAGGAATTGAAATTTCATGACTCTTGGTCTCCTGACAACACAGAGTAACATAAACACTGAATAAAAACAAGTCTTAATACAAGAAAATAGAAAATATTAAAAGGTTTTAAAATATTAAAATAAAGTATTTATGAGAAAATTATAAAATATACTATTTATGTGCAAAAACAGTAAACTATAAATATAAAATATAAATACAAACATCAAAGACAGCAGAATGCAGAGAATGAGGTATAATGTGCAAATTGAGCAGTATGTAAACAACTTGTACGGCTGGTTGAAAGTGTTCCCGGAGACTCCGCAGTCTCCTCCCTGGCAGCAGGCTGAAGAGGCTGTGTGAAGGGTGGGTGGGATCACCTGCGATGCGGATGAGACGGGTGTTGTACAACTCTTTCGGAGGGGGGGAGAGGTGCCTATAATGATCTTCTCCGCTGTTCTTATGACGCGTTGAAGGATCCTGCGGCATGATGCAGTGCAGACACCATACCACACCGTGATGCAGCTTGACAGGACGCTCTCAATCATACCCCTGTAGAAGGTGCACATGATGGGGGGGAGACTCCAGCTCTTCTTAGCTTGCGGAGGAAGTGGATGCGTTGGTGAGCCCTGTTAGCCAGTGATGAGGTGTTGGTGGTCCCGGAGAGATCCTCTGAGACATGCACACCCGTGCTGCTCACCCTCTCCACAGCAGCACCGTTGATGGTCAGATGGGGGTGTTGGGTGTGCGCTCTCCTGAAGTCAGTAACAATCTCTTTTGTCTTCTCCACGTTCAGGGAGAGCTTGTTGTTCACGCACCACAAGGTCAAATGGCTCACCTCAGTCCTGTAGTTTGTCTCATTGTTGTTGCTGATGAGACCTTGATGAGTGGGTTGGAGTTGTGCAGCAGTTTGCAGTCGTGGGTCAGCAGGGTGAAGAGGAGGGGGCTGAGAACACATCCCTGGGGGGTCTCCGTGTTCAAGGTGATTGTGCTGGATGTGCTGCTGCCAACCTGCACTGCCTGTGGTCTCCTGTCAGGAGGTCCAGCAGCCAGGTGCACAGGGAGGTGTTCAGTCCTATTCAGTCAAATTTGATGATCAGCTGTTGTGGATGATTGTGTTCATGCTGAACTGAAGTCAATGAACAGCATTGAAGCTGGAGAGTGATTACTTTTTTGTTACCGGGATGATGGTGGTGGCAGTCCTCAGTGTGCGGCCAGGTATGATGTCAGGACCAGAAACTTTGCAGGCGTTGATCCTGCTGAATGTTCTTCTGACACTGTCCGTAGACAGTGTAATCACCTGGTCGCCTGGAGGAGGGGGGGGACTTCTGTGCAGGTGTGGTGTTCTGTGCCTCAAAATGAGCGAAGAACCCGTTCAGCTCATTTAGCAGAGAGGTGGAGCTGTCACAAGTCTGCGGTGGGGCTTGTAGTCCGTGACTGACTGTAGCCCTCGCCACAGGCTGCGTGAGTCTCTGCTGTCACTGAAGCAGTAGCACTGCCACTGACATGGCGTAAGATTAGATGAGATTAAATAAAAATTATAGTAATAATGATATTCATAATAATATTATTATCATTATTATGAATAATATAATAATTGACCTTTAAAACCTTTATTAAACAGTATAAGTTAAAGTGAGTTTACATAAATGCTAGTCTAATTTTTAACCATTGTTTGAAAGAATATGTCACCCTTAAAATGTGTGATAAAACATCACAACTTGAAAAATCAGTAAATTTAAGTTTTGGTTAAGTTTAGGTAAATGATGGTAAGTAAACAAACAGAAACTGGAGATGACTTTAAGAGTTTGAGGTGAAATGTTTAAAAAAGCACTGACTGCTTGTCAACATTAATTATTAAGAATTATCAATCATCAATTTTATTAAATTTTTAATTATTATTAAACCATAATTCTATTAATTATTAATTATAGCTTTATGAATGTACATTTAAAATGTACAATGTAAAATATAATTATTTGTTTATTTAATTTATTAATCATTCATGTCTATAAGCTATTTGGTCAAAAGGCACAAAGATTAAAATATATTCTCAAACTGTAATACTACTGTTGACCAGTGAGGGCGCTAGAGAGTGGACATGCAGCGACGCACACTCCGGAACAGGTAGCCTGATGGGGACTGCAATACGTGTGTGAACTTCAGGGCGCCTAGGAAACACACACACAGATTATTTCTTGAAAATTGGTCCCATGGGGACTTGCTAGAAAACTGCATGGGGCGTGTCTAAATACTGTTTTGCAGCTGGTGGTAGAGCTGTAAAGGTGGGGACCTCAATTTAGGTCCCCACCGTGAAACAGGTCCCCACCGTGTGTGTGGAGTCAGGTCAAGGTCCCCACCAGAATAGAAAAACAAGACACACACACACACACACACACACACACACACACACACACACACATACATGTGGAAACATATAGAGGAAGCTGCATGGTTCCAAGCCCATTAAGCTGCTCATTAGAAAGCCAGTCACAGATGGTGCTGCTCTTTACACCACACTAGAAATAGTCGTAGAAAGCTTTACACAGTGCCCTACAGCTATACAGTCTCACACCTTCTCCGCTCCTGAGGTCTACTGTAGTACAGTACAGTAGCTATGCATACGTGTGTGTGGGTGTATATATTTATATATATACAGTATATACCACAGGTGTAACGGTGTGCTTGTGCTTTAGTGCAGAAACCAGTTCCATACTTGCTTTGCATTATCTTAATAAATCGTTTCAAAGAATAAATACAGTCATTTTTATTGTGGTTTTAAGGCTTTCATCATTTCAAGTGTAGTTGACGCTGACTCAACTATAGAAGTTCATTTGAGCCCACAGACAGACATAACTCTTAAATGACATGCAGTATTTCATTATTCAATTTCTAACATATGCTACAGCAACCATTACCACAGCTCAAACGAACACTTACATATCAATAATAATCATTCATTTGATCACTTTTTCTTGATATTGTCTGAATAATTTCTGTTTCCTTTGTTTTCTTTGAAGCAACTTGAAACAGCTTCATAACTTTATAAATAAAAATCATGATTATTATTTAATTTTATTATAGATGTATACTAAAATTAAGCACAGCATTGGTGCAGCATTCCCAGGTAGGGAAGTAATAAATTACAACTACTTGTGTTACTTGAGTTAAGTCACTGTTTGGGTACTTTTATGTGTTTTTTCAAGCCTGTAATTTTACTCTGATTTAAGTATGATTACACTAAGTAATCTACTTTGCTACTTTTAAAATCATTTGCCTACTGCCTAGGACAACAAATTTGAATTATCCAAACCTTTCATCTGTATTTTTGTAGCCAGGAAGCAAGAGGCGGAAGCACCCTGAAGTGCTGCCCGCTTCCTTTCGTCGCCCACGTTAACCAAACGCTCCGCGGCTGGCTCGCAATCTGCAGTGACACTTTCGCCGTCTGTTCTATTTTTTATTTATTTATTTTTTTCTGCGAGCTGCAAGCGAATCTGGCAAGAAAAGACACCATGGGCCAAAGAAAACCATGGAGAAACGCTATGCAGGCACAGGTTTGGAGAGGTGACCACACTGACCAGAATAACACGGGAGTAATTTAGGGCTGAAGATTTGGAGAAACCAAATAGAGACAGACTAGTCCCCTTTAGTATGCTTTTAACAGACACAATTCCTGCTTTATCTGTGTATCTGTTTATAAAAGCATATCCATTATCCATTCATACATTTTAATCTTTATCAGAGAAATGTGCTTCATTTAAAGCAGATATTTCCTAGTAGTTGAGTAATATTTCAGCAATGTAACAGTACTTAAGTACAGATTTTACAGTCCATTTGACCTTCACAGACCACCAACAAAAGAAACAGGCCACCATTTTCCAACTCTTGCCTCCTTTATCACAATCTCAAGACATCTCCTAGCTGAAGCTTCAGGGTGGACACATGATGCTGACAGTATCTGTGACAGACGGGGGAGAGAAAAAGAAAAAGAAAAGAGCTGTCGTGGGTCCCTCCAGAGCTGGGCTCAGAGGGGGAAATGGGGCTAAACATCTTAACCTAGATAATTCCCCAGCCAAACAGCTGGCCCCCACACCGCTGGCAGACTCTGCTAGATTGGACATATGCTCTCATTTCTATCACTGTCCGCTCCATAAAGTTGATGGATCGTCTTCGGGAGAGTGTGGTTTGAGTGTGAACGTGTCTCTGTGCATCTGTATTGTTTGCATTTAGAAGGCCTTCGCTCTGGAGGTTGAGGTGGTGCGTGTTATGTGTGGAGGGGTGTGTGTGTGTGTGTGTGTGTGTGAGGCAGACAGATGTTTCATGCCTTCATTATAGATGTCGGCCTGTCTGTCAGAAATAAAACATCTCTATTAAACTCTGTGATGAGACAATGAAGGCCTGATGTACGGTCGCCCCGCTGTATCTGGAATGAAATTCCTCATCTGTTCCAGTTCTCCGCTTGAGAGCCCAGCAGTCTTCTCTCCTTCGTTTCATTGCCCCATGTCTCCCTCCAAACCCCTCCTCCTACAACCTGCTGCCTTTTCTGTCTTCCACTGATTGCCTTGTTTCTTTTTATCTCCAGTTTTCTCCATCTTTCCCTTGTTTGCATTATTTTCTTTCACCTTCCCCCCTTCTATCAGATTTGCCTGATTTCCCCCTTCCTCCTTGCTTTATCTCTCCTCCCCTCTAGTCTTTCTTGATCAATATATCTCTCACTCTCTCGTTCGCCCACCTGTCTCTCTCTCTGACAGCTTCTTTCTCTCTGTCTCTTCCCGGTATCTCTGCCTGTGTGGTTAGACAGGCCCATAGGAGAGCCTTCTGTCTCTCTCTCTCTCTGTTCTCCTGTCCCCAGGGCAAGCAGCTGTGATGGGGCCTAATGCACTATTGATCCCTGTCACCTCTCAGAATATACCTGCTGATGCACATATGGGCACACTCACACACAAACACACATATAGACCCTATGGAGCTCACGCTAATACTGCCGTGTGCGCCTAAATACATGTATGAGCATACAAATATGTAATTATATACCACCTGCAAGCATGCAAGGTTAGAAAACCAAACCAACATAAACACATGCTTATACACACACACACACACACACACACACACACACACACACACACACCTACACTCACCATATGATCGTAGAAAAATAGCCCATGTTGGTGATGTTTGACCCCCACAAGTGCATTGACATGTCACCACCACAATAGCAGAACATTATTATTCCCTCCAGTGTGTGGGCACGCATAGACACACACTTACAGCATGTAACCTCCGAGGATAAGACGCCACAAAGCTTCTTGCACAAAGTGATAAACGTCAGAGACGTGAAGACTGGGACAGCCTTTTCATCTCCTTCATCACTCATTTCTATCTTTTTTTTCTCCTCAGCCGTTCAATCTTAGTTTTCAGCCAGAGCAGTCTGGAGAGAACAGAGTGACAAAAGCATCAATAGCTAGACTTTATTCAACAGTGCAGCACACTGTACCAGTATGTCTTAAGTTACTTAACGTTCACCCAAATTAGATGTTCATTGAACGGGGTGTCCAATACTATGACATTTTCCAGTTCTGATACTGTGAAAGTCATCGAAAGCCTTGCTTTATCATTGTACAACCTTCCCACTTTTAATGTACAAGAAATAAATGAATTCTGAGAGACACACTGTTTGTTGAAAATACACAGTAGTGATGTTATAGGAATGGTGATTCACTCTCTTTGCCAAGAGTTAGAAGAGCAAGGTGGTGATTAGCTTAGCTTAGCATAAAGACAAACAAAGCTGAAAACAGTGAACCTCACTCAGTCCAAAGTTTAAAATGTGCCTACAGAACTACAGAAAAATTGTACATAAAGCGAAACTTCGGGGGAGTCTTGCTGTTTGTGTTTGCTAATATTGTTTATAATAATGGAAAGTTCATGTATAGTTGTAGTTCTTTGGTTGTAATAATTGTTTTGTTGTTTTGTCCTTCATAATATCCTCCTATGTTGATTGGTTCTGTGTTGGTTTGTGTAATGTAATACTGCCATTAGTTTAAAAAAAGAGAAATACTTTTATCTCTAGAGACCACCCTGCTTAAATGAAATGAATAAAACAACAAAGATGGACTATTTATTGCAAAGAATTACTGAGTTGCAGCCTTGGTAGCTGAACCAGCTAAACCACTTTCGGACCGTATTAAAACGGTGCCTGCTATGGAAACTGCAACTTTAAAAGTTTCACATTATTCAATTTGTTTTACGTATAGCTATAATAGCATCATCTGAATTTCCTACATTAAAAACAAATAAAATCGAATATTGAAATAAAGCCCAGAGACGATACTGAAAAACACACAATAATATCATTTAAGCTCATCATAGGATCCTCTAATGTGCCATACTATCATTAGATATAATATAGCTCATTATCGCTTCATGCTTACATTGAAGTGTAGCCAATTTGCATTAATGCTTTGTTCCAAGTATCTTCCCTTGTCTCCGAGCCATCTCAGGCTGAGAATTAATGTCTCTAAATCCACGAGAGAACACCCTTCCAGGAAAAAGACCTATTTATCCCGTACAGTACGTTATAGTAATCCAGCTGTCTCACAGCAGAGATGTACAGTAAACCTTCCAGAAAATAGGAAACCTAATGAAATATGACATGCATGTGTATGAGATGCCTGAGATTTACTCGCTGTAGTTCTCCCTGAGTGGAAGGTGGGAGGAATAATCCATTGTCTTTCCATTGTATGTTAAACACAAGAGAGAATACTGTGAAGGGAATCTTTGACAGAGGCTGAATACATAACGTAGACGGATGGGGAATACATAGTGCATTCATTTCTCAACGCGCTCCCACGCTGGATAAATGTGAGGCGATGCCTGAGGTCTTAAGAGATATGGAGGTATAGATCTAATCAGATTGATGATGTACCACAGAGACAAAGGCGCAATGTATGCAAAAACATGCACACCATCACGTTGTGTTTCTCTGACAGGACCATCCACTGTGTGTGATTTTAAACCTGCACTTTAATGATTAATGAAACAATTACTTTTATACATGACAAAATAATCCCAACTCAAGGTCCACTTTCAATAACATCTTGTGGTATTTCTGTCCATCGGTAATGTCAGTCATGTGATATAATGTGGGCGTATGTGGAGCTTAGAGGTCATAATTGTCTGAATTATACATTAAATGATAAAAATCGTGAAAACTGGCCCAAGGTGACGTCTCTAAATTGCTTATGTCGGACCAACAGCACCAAGATGAAGATAAAACATAAAAAAAGAAATCCTCACATATAAGATGCTGTGACAGCGTTTTTTTGCTTCATATGTGACTGAAACAGTTATCATTAAACTGTTAATTTCCCAGCTCATTTTCTGTTGATTAATTTTTCTGCTAATTGACTAATCCATTAACTGACTAACCATTCGTGATTTTCTGTCTTGCTTCGTTTCTCTTTGGCCTCGTCATTATCATGTGATCCAGATGGTATCCTAATGAACTTTGTCGAGCTTTTACACCTGGTATCCAAAATGTGTTTCGTTTGTTACCACGGGATACCAACAGGCTCTGTGATGTCGTGGCCACAGTGCCGTTTTAGTTGGTTCTCTACTTGGCTTCATATCCCATCAAGAGTGTTCAGAAGCGGAGCATTTTGCCAGCCAGACAGACAGACAAAGGCTACATAGTTAGTTGTTTCCCTGTTTTATTTTGAAAACTTCCCCAATTCTTTATGCCGTATGCCGCTAAGTGACGCTTGATATGGCATCTGTCATAAAAAAGGAAAAAACAGCCACGTATTCTCCTGGAAGCAGGAGCTACTCCTGGGATGCTACAGAAACACATAATGACGCTTCTGGTCAGATCTCAATCATTCTCTATAATGGCTGCGATTAGCGCTCGCGGTGCAGCTCAATTGCCTCTTCGCTCCAAAAATCTTTACTTCTTTGGATTTCTTTTTGAAGATTTCCAGATTTAATCACAACCTGAAGAGAAGACATCATTAATCCAATAGGTATTTGGTTCTAAAACAAAATACTAGCTAAATGATGGTTGCATTAAATGTTGAGATATTTCAGTCTGAACCAAAGCGGTGGCCTGATCGACTGTCACTGCTATCCCAAGAGCCATGCTGCTGACGTGAAAATGTAATGCTGAAGAAATACATACATACATACATGTCAGTTGAGGCCCCTTTTGGGCTGTGTCTTTGTTAAAGCTCCTGCATTTACACATGAACTTTTACTCAGTGGATTTGATTTTGACAAGAACCTCTGAAATGCATTTATAAATGTACATTTATAATGTTAGTCTGGTCATGTGACGATTGTGTAACTGTTGCTCTTTCTTTCTTGTCTTATTCGCTCTGCTCTCTCTGATGGATGAGTCTTAGTCATCGTTTGCAGAGATCAGTATACAGTCTGGACATCCAGCAGCCCTGGTGAATTAATGGCCGCTGCGAATGCAGCAATAGAGCCTTGGGATCAATACATCAGACCGATTGAAGATGCTGAGAAAGAAACACTCCCCTGTGTTTGTGCTTCAAAGTGTATAAATGTTTGTTTGTGCATCTCTCTGTGTGTTGTATCTATAAGCACATCATTTGTGTATTTCGGTGTGTATGGATTTCAGCATCAGTGTATGTTTGTGTTTTTGTGTGCGTATTACAGGTCAAGACTCTGACACAGACAAATCAAGAACCTTGACTTCTCCTAATGCCCACTTTCCCTCGTCAGCGTCTTCCAAGCAGCGACGGCAAATCATTACCTCTTTGTTTTTCTGCCTCCTCCCTCTATTCTTCTATTCTGTCTATCCAAAGTGCTGCTGTGGCAGTATGCAGGATTAATTAGTAAACAGAAAGTGCTAAGTGGAAAATCTTTGCAGTGACAGACACAGTTTTGTTACAATGATTGATGGAGAAGGCAAAACATGCGAGGAGGTGCTACTGCTCTGTGTTGCTCATTAATGAACTTCGGAGAAGATGCTGGGACTGGATTTTCTGCACACAACAAGGACCTGCTCACAACTACTGCTAAGAAAGAGGATGCTACAAATAGCTCACTTTTTATAATCAGACATTTATTCACTAAGTGGTTTCATGCAAAAATCAGATTGAGAAAACCAACTGTGCCACAACTTTACATCAGTTTCACTCGGATGAACCTTCTAACTCATCAGTAAAATCAGAAGACTTGATGGTATCCCAAATTGACACTGGCTCACACAAAGCACATAAGACAGTTAGATGCTAGTGGATCTTGGACAGTCAGCACTTATACAACTTAGTCTTTAGTACACCCATGAAGTGAGTCAGGTAAGAGCCGTCGTCACCTATTGATTTCTCTTGTAGGGGTCACAAAGGAAGTGATGTGGATAAAGAGAAGAAGGTGAGTGAGGACATTTGAGCGTTGACAGGATGATGAAGTGAAAAAGAACTTCAGCTCAGTGAGAACTTATTATGTCCATTGTATGTTTTTTTATTTTCCTTTCAGACATGCCTCGTCCTCAAAGTACTTGAGCGATGACAATTTCACACATTGATTTGATGGACCTGGGAACATTGTTCTGAATGATCAGTCCAGTCTTTTACTGATTCAAATTCTTACATTTAGTTCATTTCAAACTCAGCTGTTTTTTTTTAACTTTTAAATCTTGAATCTTTTCCCAAAAAATGTCCTGACATGTATGAATAAAAGTCAAACATTTACTTAAATGATACCTACTGTATGTCTGAATGACAAAACTCTGTTTCTTCAACGGTACGTCCTCCATGTCTGAAAACAGTTTCAATCTTTTGATGAGTTCAAAGACAGTTAATGACCGTAGACAATCGAAATTTTGTTCCCACAATGTATTTACAGCAGCAACTCTTTCCATTTTATAGGCTCGGAGCCAAAATAAATTCATTGAAATGGTTTGAACTGTGCAGACACACCCACGGTTTGCTATTGTTCTAATATAAACTCCTATAGAAATGCTGCAGATATGACTCATATGGGATCAAGAGGGAAGGTCTGTATTTTCCCATGATCCTTCAACGCACACACACCGGCACACACAGGTGTTTGAACGTGAGGTGCAAGTTTATTTACATTTCCACTTTCCGAGTGTTTGTGCTCTGCTCCTCTCTGTCGCTTCCTGCTGATCAGGGAGCGACGAAATTGGCTACTGAGCACGTGCAGTAGATGTTTATTTTCCTTCTGTGTTTACTACCTGACTCCTATAGGATAGACAAAGAAAGGGGACATGGGATGCTAAGATACACACACATGCACACTTCTCAGACGTGCACAGATCTATTATTGTACACACGCACGCATTTCTGGCTGCTGAATGGAGGTGCGTTCAGGTTCCAGCTACATGGGGCTTGTTGTTTGTTTTGCACTGCAGAGGAAATGGAGTTCAAATGCGACGAGAGGCTGACTGTTTAGTTACACACATACTCAAACACAGGAGTGAGGAGGTGTGTGTAATTACCCATACACACAATGCACATGCAAACACACCTATTGTATGTTCAAAGAGCACAGATTGATACAGAGCCTGGCTGGTGTCAGAGAAATCGCTCACTGGGATGAATAACTTGAGCCCTCTAATGGCACATTTTATTCCTCACATTAATAGTGTAGCAGTAGCAAATAAAATTACAGGTTTTTATGGGTAGTTGAGTCATTTCAGGAGAAGTGCCCAGAGTTTTATCGTCAGGCAAACAGCTGTAATACTGTGTGATAACCTGAATGTGGTGAGCAGTTATGAAAAACTGTTTTTACCATTTTTATTTTGTTTTAACCGTAAACCAAGAAAGAAGAATTTGACATTGCGTTCATTCTTGACACGATCACACCATGAGGGCCGCTCAAAGGCTTTTTTTTTTGTTCATTTTTGGTTAACACTTGAGATTAAAAGTTCATACTTGACCTGAAACAGCCAATAAATTGAAAAAACAAAACAAAACCGTTTTTCATGGAATAACAGATTGTTCCACCATGAAGTTATTTTAAGCATCATCTAATTCATCAAACCAACTCTTTTTCAAGCTTTTTGTAATTCAACATAACTGAGAAGTTCACAGAGAAATGTTCACCACTGGTGCCATCAATAGAAACAGTCATAACATATGGCCTCACAGTTTAACGTGTGATTTAATGAGAACTAGTATAAAAAATGTTGCTGAAATCCAATATTCTGACAATGTCTTTCTATACTCCTGCTAGTTATTATAATTTATACAATGATAAAATGATGGCGGCATTCTCTGAGGTGGAACAAGACTCCAGCTTTAAAGATCCACTCTGCTAATGTTGAAACCAGGGGTTAAAGTGGGCTGGAATAATTCAATTCAATTCAATTTTATTTATATTGTCACATGACATTTTCTATACAGAGCAGGTGTAGACTGTACTCAGTTCCCACCATGAGCAAACACTTTATGACAGTGGCAAGGAAAAACTTTCTTACAAGAGGAAGAAACCTCGAGCAGAACCTGGCTCATGGTGGGCGACCATGACCAGCTGAACAATTCAGAATGGTGCTCTGCAACCTTCGGACCGCCTTTCTCAAGTGTGAGTGTCTTTACTGCGTTTTGCTGTAGGTCATACTTTCAGGTTTAACACAGTTATATTTTAAATAGTACCAGTATTTGTTTTATTCGGCATAATACTGAATTTAAGATTATATAAAATACATAAAAGCAACAACTTCTCACATTTTGAAGCGGAAACAGATGTGAGGTGACTTTTACTTCAAACATCAGAAAACCTTACCTGGTTCCCTCAACACTTCCTCTTTGGTTAAGAAGGCACTGAAACATCTACTTCTGAAGAAGGCTAAAGAGGGGACACTTCCTGGTCAACTGCTTACATCCAAAAGTACTGAGACAACAAAATGCAGTTTAGCATCTTGGCAATAAGATTAATTTTAATAGAAAATACTGAACATCCTTTGTTTAATGGGTCTTAACATCCCTGTTGTGTGCGTGGACA
>CM071607.1:321294-398133 GCA_036365135.1 Miichthys miiuy | reverse complement strand
GGAAGTATTGCATCTGTAACGGGTTGTCTCTCTACCACAGAGATTTGAGTATGGACATGACATAAAGAAGAGATGTTAGACATCAAACTTTCTACACTCTCTACATTAGATATGAAACTCTCTACATTGTCTCTATAATCTGTGTTACCTTTGCAGTACAGGGTCTCCTTGTGGTTTCAGTTTCAGTCCAATGATCTGCAGACAGAAGGACAGACTTCATTTATGTTATTGCTTAATTCCTTTTATGTTCTTTATAGTCAAATTCACACATTTCTCAGAGATGGGGTTAGGATCAGGTTAGAGAACTCATTCACAAAACTGAAGTTCTTGTAATTGGACCCAAACACCTTGGCCTCCAGCTCCACTGTAAAGAATCTTGGAGTTGTTTTTGATCAGGATTTGTCCTTTAAAGTCCACATAAAACAAATTTTGAGTACTGCTTTCTTCCACGTATGTAACATCGCCAAAATCAGACACATCGTGTCTCAAGCAGATGCAGAAAACTAGTCCACGCATTTGTTACTTCTAGGCTGGATTGTTGTACGTCAGCCTGCTCCAATAAGTCTCTTAGGTAAGTAAGTCTTAAGTAACTGCACTGATATAATTGTGTTGTATACATAGTTGTTTGTATCCTGTCCTCTTCCTCCTTTAAAAGGTGTTCATCTGGAAACCTGATGAAGTCACTGTACTGATATAATTGTGTTTCACAAAGAATAAATTACCTGTCCAGCTGGTAAGGCAGCAGATGTCATTGTGTCACATCATAAGAAAAGGAGTCTTGAGCCAGATTGGCTACATAATCAATACAAAACTCTTATCTGTTACAACTATTATAATGATACAGAAGATGAACATGTCAAATGTTCACTATGATGTCAGATTTCTGATCACACTGATCAGATGGATGTGTATTTATACTTACACTGCAGGAGGTTGTGTAGTTGTTGAATGTACTGGATGTAGTTTGTTGGGTCAGTGCGATTGAAGGAGATTTCAGCTGCTTGAGGACGAATTACCAAACCTGCACTTAACAAAACAAAATCACTAATCAGAGAGAAATGTTTTTAACAGCACAGTGATTCATAGAAAGCACAATCATCAAAAACAACTAATTTCCACAGAGTTCATTATGGACATGAATACATGTACATAAAACATCATGTACACTAGGTTAATAACATCATGTGCTTTGATGCCATGCTCTGTTACTGAGACTGAGAGATTGAAGTGGTCTTGTAGGCAGACTGGGCAGCGTGTGGTGATTCTGGGACAGGTACAGGTCTCAGCACCTCTATAAACTGTGCGGGCCCTGCAGTGTCATACTTTGCCTTCAGTGTGCCATTACACTGCAGCTCAATCAGCTCCATCTGAATCTGTACAGGTGCAGTGTCCACATCGACGGCAAATGGGTTGCGAAGCAACTCAAAATTCTTCTCAAAAAGTCACCAAAGCAACGTGCAAACTCAGTGCGCAGTGCGCTCAGTTTATCAGCAAAGTGCGTATTTGGAAACACCGTTGTGCCGACTTGGTTCAACATTACTTCAACAGGGAAAGTGAGGCGAGTTGCACTGGTGCATTTGTGTCTCCCATAAAAGCAGCTTCACTTGAAATGCCTTCACTGCATCATACATGTCAGTGATCATGCAGTCACGTCCCTGGAGCTGGAGGTTTAAGGCGTTGAGATGAGCTGTTATGTCAGCCAGAAATGGCAACTCGCATTTCCACTTTTCATCCCTAAAATTGGTGGAGTCTTTTACTTTACTGTCCATGAACTGACAGATTTCTTTGCTGAGCTCAAAAACTCTGTTGAGAACTTTTCCCTGACTTAGCCAACGCACCTCTGTATGAAAAGGAATGTCAGCAAACTCTGAATCTATCTGCCGCATAAAGGACTGAAATTGGCGGTGATTTAAACCTTTAGCTCGGATAAAGTTTACGGTTTGTGTTACAGTGCTCATTACATTGTCCATCTTCAGGACTTTGCCACATAGTGCTTCCTGATGTATGATGCAGTGATATGCTGTTAACTCACCAGTACAATTCTCCTCCTGCATCTTTACTCGCATCCTTCCCACTAGTCCACTTTTTTCACCACAAATAGCCGGTGCTCCATCAGTTGTAAGTGCAATAAGTTTGTAATTATATCCGGCCCACAAGATCATTTTAAGTTATTGTTATTAATGGCCCAGCGATTTGAAGTGCTGGTAACACAATAAACTACAGATCCCATAATGCAGTGCTTCAGCTGCCTTGCCGAACATTTCCCACGTCAATCAAGTCTAGCTTATGATGCTGCAAGTTATTGCGAAGCTAGCCGTCACAATGCCGAAGAGAAAAGTTTATTCTGAAAACAGAGCCTTTAAAAACCAATGGGAGGCTGAGTATATGTTTACTGACATTGCCAGTAAACCCGTGTGTCTCATTTGTGGAGCTAATGTAGCTGTAATTAAAGAATTTAATCTAAGACGGCACTATGAGACAAAACATCAGGATAACCTGAAAGACCTGAATGCAGAGCAGAAGATACAGAAAGCAGAAGAGTTAAAGAAGAATCTGACACTTCAGCAGACGTTTTTTACCCATGCAAAATCACAAAGTGAAGCTGCTGTGAAAGCAAGTTTTATCATGGCAGAGGAGATTGCCAAATCAGCCAGGCCATTTACCGAGGGAGAATTTCTGAAGAGCTGCATGATCAAGGTGTTTGAGGTCTTATGTCCAGACAAAAAGCAGATGCTGGCAAATGTAAGCCCGAGTAGAAATATGGTTGCTGATTGAGTTTGTGAGATGGCCACTGATTTAAGAACACAGTTGAGTGAAAGAAGCAAAGACTTTATTGCATACTCTCTTGCTGTGGATGAAAGTACTGACGTGACTGATACTGCACAGCTGGCCATCTTCATCCGTGGAGTGGACTCCAATTTGTGCGTTACAGAGGAAATAATGGACATTAAATCGACGCACGGGACGACTGGAAAAGACATTTTTGAAAATGTATGTCAAAGTGTAACCGACATGAAACTGTGTTACCAGCACTTCAAATTGCTGCGCCATTAATAACAATAATATAAAATGATCTCGCAGGCCAGATATAATTACACGCCGGGCCGGATGTGGCCCGCGGGCCTTGAGTTTGACACATATGCTCTAAAGAGTGGTTTTTCGTTTGTTATCTTTATCCTTGATTTTGTTAGTAGGTTTTCCCTCTCTTGAGTGTTTTTTTGTTCTTTAGATTATATAGCGTTTTCCTCCCAGTGAGTGATTTTCTGTTGGACCTTCATAATAAAAGATTTTGTTTATTTCACACTTTGTCTTTGTCACTTTCTTTGTCTCCGAGTCATGCATTTGGGTTCAAGCCATAGTTCAAGCCGTGACAGGGGTGCTTCTATTTTAACCAGCACAGCTTATCTAGTCTTTACGGCATTTGTTTAGTGGATCAGGAAGACCAGGAAGTGCGTGCGAGTTGAGCCATCCCATGTAATGCTGCTAAGCCAATCAAATCTGTGCAAACAAAAGCGTAACTCTGAGTACAGATGAGATGAGAGGCGAGTGACAGGTGGAAAGAGAAGTTAGAGATACAGGGAGAAGAAATGGAGAGACAAGTGAGCCGGAGACAGGAAGACAAGCCTGGGAGACAGGGAGAGAGCTTTCTCCACAATGAACATAATCAGAACTAAATATTGTTCCAGGCTCACCAATGAGCACTTTCACATGTGTATGAGAATGGCTCTGACACCATTCCAGCCCAGATTTAAAGTCCTGCAGAAGTTAGAGCTCAGTTGAACAGCTGGAAGTTGATATTCATTTATTGTCAAATTTGTTGAGACTGTTAGTTAAGTCAAGATATGAAACAGTTAAGAAATGGGGAAGCTCAAGCTGCTGCTACACTTTATTTTATTTTTCTAAAATTAAACACTTTATTTTAAGACGCACATTTTGTCAGGCCAGAACTCAAACCGGACTCAGAAGCAGAGGTGTCAGTGAGCAGATTTATTTGGAGACAAAACAAAAAAACCTCTCGACAGAGTGATAACACAAAAGGCTATGAAAAAACTAACCTAGAGTCTCCCAGACGAGAGAACTAGACCTAAACTAAAGAAAACAAAAAACACTCCTGAGGAAAAACACTATACCGGTTATGAAAAATTATCAAAATCCAAATCACTCAAGGAGGAAAATCAAAAGGCTACAAAACATTAAATTAAACCTCTACTAGAAAAAATGGGGAAGAAACAAAAAACTCTCCTGAAAAGTGGAGGCTAGACAATACTATACACAAAAAACAAGGAACTGAAAATCTCTCCAAGGAGACTGAAAACGACTAAACTAAGCACTAGGAACCAAAAGCATGACTAAGAAAGTTACAACACAATCACTCTTTCAAGGCAAAAAAACTCACAAACATACACACTGTGACTGTGGTGGACTGTGGAGCTGGCTTGGGTGAACGAACAAAAGACGAAACACTTTGGCACAGGACAAAGGGAGACACAGAACCTATATAGACACACAGATGGGTAATGGGGAACAGGTGGAGACAATCAGGAATCACGGCAACAGGTGACACACAAGGGAAGGGCAAGTGATCTGAAACGAGAGGGCAGGTAAATTTCAAAATAAAACAGGAAATGACGAGACAGAACAAAAACCCAGCTTGACTTCACCGCGGTGTGACACATTTTTTCAAATGCTGTTTTATTTATTTTCTCTTATTTTTAAATGCATTGCTTCTTTAACCTAATGAGAGGGAAGCATTATATGTATAGTTCAATATACTTATACTTCAATGTTAAGTGACAAGAAATATTTTCTAAGTACTTAGAAACTTTATTTAATTTAACAGTCAGATGCAGATGTTGATACAACTATGAGGCTACTTTAATATATATATAGATCACACTAATTTATAACGTTTGACATTATGATGTTCTGGATACCCCTGAATTATGTCATTACAATGAACAAAGACAAACATCTGCCTACATTTCATTTTGTTAATTTAACCCTATATTAAAGGGTTAAATTAGCAGTCTTGTTCTGTTCATAGTCATGACTGTGAAGTAAACAGGAAGTGAAGTAAAGGGTTAAACAGTCACTCACCTGGATTGGAAACTCGGTCCTGATAGCGGGGGACATTCTCATCTAGAGTCTGTAACATGACCCACATGGTGAGAGTGAACATTCCTGCCAGAAACCCGTAAAAGACAAGGTAGAAGAGGAGGATGAGACCTGACAGAGACAATTCAAAGGATAACTTTATTTAAACAGATGAAACAATCAGACACGATTCAACAAAGACTCAGAGGTTCTATCTGAACTGACCTAGGAGGTTTAGGATGAACTGACTTAGATGCTGACTGAACTTGTGTTAGAGAGCAACATTGAGATGAACTGAAAGCTGTATACAAAGAACACACACATTGACAAACACACATATAGTCTTCAGCCTCAGTCCTGGCTGCTGATTGGCTGTTATTATAAGCCCACCTGTCCACCAGGTTACCTCAGCAGGCACCTGCACCTCATGTCCCTCTCTGAACCACCACAGCCGAACACAGTCCACAATACACCTGCTGATCTTACCTGCACCTGGGTGTCACTGGTGAACCAGAACCTGAGCTAGGTGGATTCCTTCACGTGGGGTAGCTTCAGAGCCAGTGCTCACTGGAAATGCAGTCTGATGAAACCAAAAGAACCAATGAATCAAAGATCCGATCCTAAGATCATGAACTGAATTTGTAACAAAACATAACCCCGTACATGATGATCACACTTCAGTCCCTAACCCCGGTATGCTGGTACACAGGTGCTGTCCCTAACTTCTAACCCAGATGTACCTCTCTTTACCACAGAAAGGTACACCTGGTGTTTTGCATTTTGAATTTTTGCCTTGGGTGTTCTTGTACCAGGTGCACTCATCAATTACTGAACTGATTAAAAGCACAGAAGTCTAATAACAAAATAGTATCCTGGTTCCAGAAAATGTGCAGCAAGGCACAATCATGGAAATTAGGATGTGAAATGCAGCAAGTTATATATCATTTGACCAGTGACCCTGACCCAGTCCATGAAGCATCCTCGCAGTCAGACAGACAGGCAGGTGGGTAGGTAGGTAGGTAGGTAGGTAGGTAGGTAGGTAGGTAGGTAGGTAGGTAGGTAGGTAGGTAACTGAGCTCCTTACCCCAGCTGCTGCCAGTCCGGCCCAGGATCTCTCCTGTCTTCCGGTTGTAGAAAAAATCTTTCCAAGATCCCTCTTCCTCATCCTTCTTTTTCTCCTCTTTCTTTTCTTTATTTATTTCCTCTTTTTTCTCCTTTTTCACCTCCTCCTTTGTCTCCTCTTTTACCTCCTCCTTCATCTCCTCATTCTCCCCATCTTTCTGCTCCTTGTTCTGGTCCTGCTGACTGGACGACATGCTGCTGTAGCAGGTTCTGCCAGACTGAGTAGAGTTGGGCCAATCAGCATGGTCTAAAAACCCTATTCGTCACATGACACACATACACACACGCAGACTGCTGCAGAATGAGGAGCATGCTCAGTATGCCTGCAGAGCCTCGGGTGGTGATGGAGCTGCTGTAAAAAAAAATAAAAAAATCTTTAATGTTTGACCATAAAAACATGAATTCATTGTGTGCTAATTTTATGTTTACAGTGAATCACAATTCATTCATTTATTCATGTAAGCATTCATAATCATTGTTTTTTATCATGAAGTTTTATTTATATTTATTTTGTCTAATTTTAATAAAGATAATAAAACTAAATTACATTAATTATGATATAAATAAAATACTGTCATCGTATGTATAAATTACAATATTTAAATGTCAATTTTTTTTAACGCAAAAATATAATGTAATCACATGACCACAGGGGTGAGATAAAAGGATGATGTCATGCTGATGTCACAGACAAACAAGGAGGGAGCAGGACTTGGTACTCTCGGTACGAAGAGGAGGTTGGTAGGTTGAAGGAGGTCATCAAACTGAAAGATGCCCTCAAACTGAAGGAGGTTCTCAAACTCAAGGAGTTTTTTAAACTGAAGGAGGTTCTCAAACCAAAGAGGTCCTCAAACAGAAGGTGATCCTCAAACAGAAGGTGAACCCCAAACTGAAGGTGATCCTCAAACTGAAAGTGATCCTCAAACTGAAGGAGATCCTCAAACTGAAGGTGAACCTCAAACTGAAGAAGGTTCTTAAACTGAAGGAGGTTCTCAAACTAAAAGAAAGGGTTATAATTTTTTCTGGAAGTTAAACTAAGGAGCTACACAACCTCGGCCTACTCTGGTGGCCGGTTCGACACCAACCCCGCTACTGCAGCACACCGCAGAGAAGCGCGCAGGCGGTGCAAGAGGAGGCAGAAGCGAGGAAAGCGTGGAAGTATCCGGGCCAGGCTAGCGGCTAACCCACACAAGCCGGCTATAGTGTCCATCATACTCGCCAATGTACGCTCCTTGGACAACAAACTGGACTACATACACCTTCTGAGATCGACCCAACAGACTGTGAGAGTGCTGTGTTTTTGTTTTTACGAAAACATGGCTCAACAACAACATACGCCCTCATTGAAGGAGGTAAGACCCGCGGCAGCGGGATGCTTGGTGTCAGGATGCTGTGGTGGTTTGCAGACATTGTTCACCTCTTGTGGAGTTTATGATCATCAAGTGCCAGCCTTTTTATCTACCGAGGGAGTTTTCTGCCATCCTACTTGTTGCAATCTACATCCCTCCCAGCTGTAACAACAATGACAGAGACAAGGCACTGAGTGAACTGTACAGTGCCATCAGTGACCAGCAGACAGCCCATCCAGAGGGATTTCTCATCGTGGCTGGAGATTTCAACCATGCAAATCTCAAAACAGTGTTTCCTCATGTGTACCAACACACTGACTTTGCAACACGGGGAAACAACACACTGGACCAGGTCTACACAACACTGAGAGGAGCCTACAAGGCCTCACCCCTCCCCCATCTCGGCGCTTTGGACTACATCACTGTTATGTTAATGCCAGCATACAGGCCAAAGGTCAAAGTCACCAGACTGGTCCAGAAGCAGGTACGGGTGTGGCCAGAGGGTGCCTCCTCAGCACTCCAGGACTGCTTTAACACCACAGACTGGGACATGTTTAAGCAGGCAGCCACCTACAACCACCAGATCAACATCCAGGAGTATACAGACACTGTGACTGCCTACATCAGCAAATGCATTGATGATGTCACGGACACCAAGTAGCAGGATAACCCACCACTTCACCGACAGCAGACACAAGGAGCCTGTGGCAGGGGTTACAGACCATCACAGACTATAAACCTCGACCACAGACCTGTGACAACGACATCACTCTGCTGAATGATCTGAACAACTTCTTTGGATGGTTTGAAGCTGACAACAACACCCCTGCACAGAAGACAACACCCCCTCCAGATGACCAGGTGCTGTCCCTGTCTCCAGCTAGCGTGAGGAGATCCCTCTCCAGGATCAATGCTCGCAAAGCTGCAGGACCTGACAACATTTCTGGTCGTGTGCTAACGGACTGTGCAGAGGAGCTCACAGATGTCCTCACAGACATCTTCAACACCTCCCTGAGCCAAGCTATTGTCCCCTCCTGCTTCAAGAGCACCACCATCATCTCAGTTCCAGAGAAGTCCTCTCCATCCTGCTTCAACGACTACCACCCTGTGGCACTGACCCCCATCATCATGAAGTGCTTCAAGCAGTTAGTCATGCAGCGCATAAAATCCATCCTCCCTCCCTCCCTGGACCCCTACCAGTTTACATATCGGGCCAACTGGTCCACAGATGATGCAATCTCCATCGCCCTCCACTCAGCTGTCACTCACCTGGACACTAAAGACTCATATGTGAGGATGCTGTTCTTAGACTTCAGTTCAGTTTTCAACATGATCATCCCCCAGCAACTGATACAAAAACTGGACTGTTTAGGACTAAACACCTCACTCTGCAACTAGCCACAGGCAGTCCAGGTCGGCAGCAACACATCCAGCAGCATCACACTGAACACAGGGGCTCCCAAGGATGCGTGCTCAGCCCCTTACTCTTCACCCTGATGACCCACGACTGCACACCAACACACAACACCAACCTCTTCATCAAGTTTGTGGACGACACTACTGTGGTGGGGCTCATCAACAACATGAGTCAAATTACAGGGATGAGGTGAGCCAACTGGCCAAGTGGTGCAGAGAGAACAATCTCTCTCTGAACATGGAGAAGATGAAGGAGATTGTTGTCGACTTCCGGAGAGCCTCCACCCAGCACCATCCACTCACCATCAACGGGCTGTGGAGAGAGTGAGCAGCACCAAGTTCCTGGGTGTGCACCTCACTGAGGACCTCTCCTGGAGCAGCAACACCGCATCACTGGCCAGGAAAGCTCAGCAGCACCTTTACTTCCTCCACAGACTGAGAAGAGCCAGCACACCAGTCCCCATCATGCACACCTTCTACCATGGAACCACCGAGAGCATCCTGACCAGCTGCATCACTGTGTGGTACGGCAGCTGCACTGCATCCTGCAGGAAGACGCTGCAGCACATAGAGAGAGCAGCTGAGAGGATCATCGGTGCCCCCCTCCCTTCCCTCCAGGACATTTACAGCACACGTCTGGCTCGCAAAGCACTCAGCATTGCAGGCGACCCCACCCATACCCAAACACCAACTCTTCAGCCTCCTGCCTGAATCATGTCACAATCACTATTTTCAAACAGTTGATTCAGTTTTTCAACACTTTCCAGAAAAGAACACAACAGAAGATAAGAAAATGAGACTCCAACACTGCCAGACAGATGATATCAAATTCTCAACACTGCATCATAAAACCAGTCAGCATCCCAGTGTTATACCATCAATCATCAGACCTGATTGGTTTGTTTGGAGCTCTTTGAATAAGCATTGACAAAAAAAACACCTAACAAACAAAAATGGCATCATTTAAGCTGAAACATTTTGGTGTTTCTTTTAAAGTCTAATATGACAAGGCGATATATAAACGGTATCTGAAGTGTTTAAAATGATATTTTTACAACCAGAATGGACAGATTTTCCCGCAGGCTGTAAACAACCCTGAACAGACTGCAGGTTAAAGGACCGTAATGTAAATCACAGCTCCATAATAAAAAACATTGATGTGACAGTAATATGGTTTTCTTTGGTTCTCCTCTCAGGTCTTTGGGGAGTCATGGCATCTCAGGAGGAGGCGTCTTCCTTCAGGAGGTTTTTTCAGTATGTGGAGGACAGCGGCCTTCGAACATATGATGGTCTGGTGATACAAAACGCCTCCGACATTGCCAGAGAGAGCGACCGCATTCGCAACCAGACCAACTGGACCTACTTGCAGGAAAAACACCAGAAGAAGAGACGACAGGAAGACGCCATCAAAAGGTAGAAAACATATGAGGATCCTCCGGACGCAAACCAGCAGACTGAGAGACAGCTTCATGCACCAGGCCATCAGGATGCTGAACTCCTTTCGAGCACTGCCCCTGCCCCCACACTTCTTCTCTGCCTGCTGCCCAAACCAAACCAAATGGCAAATGTCTTTTAGCTTGTATATGTTTTTATATTTCTGTATTTTAATTTTATATTTTTTTACATCCTTTACTTATATTTTATATTTCATGTTTATACTGTTTGCACGGGGATAAGAGGGAAACACAATTTCAGTTCTCTGTATGTCCTGTACATATAGCAGCATTGATAATAAAGTTGACTTGATTTGACTTGGAGCTCTTCTCGGACAATACAAACACCTCAGAGCTTTGTCAGAAAGCAACTCAGTATAGTAAAGCAACTATCTGTTCTCTGGTCAGCTTTCCACTGTAGTTTTCCTTGGCGACCCCATGATACAATATATTATGGGATTATTTAGTGGCCAAGCTCTGTCCTGGGCTTGAGCGGTTCATTCTAGCCACTCAGTGATATTTTTGACCATCCTGATTATCAGGAATATACCTCTGTTTGTTCAGTGTTTTGACAGGGTAATTGATGCCTAATGGATTATTCTGTAGATTTTTAGACATACTCTGCTGATGTCCACTAGAATAAAGAGGCACTGCAATTATTGTTCATGAAAGGTCTGAGCAAAATACAGATGAACCATAACCTGTGGTAAAACCTAACAATCACTGTGCTTTGGTTTCACTAGCCATTAAGATTGACAACAATCTCAAGAAGAGGCAGTTGGAAAGAAGTAGTCCCTTTGAGTCATCACTCGAGGTGAAGAAGGCTGCATTGGATACTGGGGCTTGAATTAAGTGGTTAAAAATCTTGGCAAGCTAAGTGGAAACTGTTTTTTTGTCGCTTTAGTTTCATCCTGACTTACCATCATGGTTCAAACCTGATGACATCAGAATGTAACTCCTGTTACATTAAACCATTCTTCTTCCGTAATTCTTACCTTCTTCTGTAATTGTTGTTCCTGTAATTTCCCAGCTTGGGATAAATGTAGTATATCTATCTATCTATCTATCTATCTATCTATCTATCTATCTATCTATCTATCTATCTATCTATTCCATCAGTGGTTGTAGCCGTGGTACCAGGGAGATTGATCAGGTCTCCAGACCGGCCCAAAGACTCCATCCAGACACCGGCAATAGACTTACCAATTGTTTGTTTGTTACTGACTCTTTTTACTCTCAAGTTTGGCAGTGGGTCCATACATCCCATTTCCCTTGTCATCCTGGGATGGCGTGCACCTTCATCCTGCTTAAAGAAAACTTCTGGAAGCGGATACTCAGCAATATGTGACTACTTATATCAGACGCATTGTATCTCAAGTGGATGCAGAAAACTAGTCCACGCATTTGTTACCTCTAGGCTGGACTATTGTAACTCTTTGCTATCAGGTTGCTCCAATAAGTCTCTTAGGACTTTGCAGTTAATTCAGAATGCTGCTGCACGTGTTCTGACAGGAACCAAGATCAGAGATCACATCTCTCCCATTTTGGCTTCCTTGCATTGGCTACCTATCAAATCTAGAATAGAATTTAAAATTCTTCTCCTTACTTACAAAGCTCTTCATGGTCAGGCACCATCATATCTAAAAGAGCTCATAGTACCTTACTACCCCTCTAGAACACTGCGCTCTCAGGATGCTGGGTTCCTTGTGGTTCCTATAGTTTCCAAAGTAGATTGGGAGCCAGAGCTTTCAGCTATCAGGCTCCTCTTCTGTGGAACAAACTACCATTCCAGGTTCGGGAGGCAGACACGGTCAACACTTTTAAGAGTAGACTCAAGACTTTCCTTTTGATAAAGCTTATAGTTAGGGCTGGCTCAGGTCATCCCTTAGTTATGCTGCCATAGGACCAGACTGCCGGGGACTCTCCTCCTCTCTCTCTCTCTCTCCCTCTCCTCCCCTCTCCTCCTCTTTCTCTCTCACCATCAGTGGACATACATGTCTCATTAATGCATGCTACTAACCGAACTTCCCCGGAGTTTTTGTGCTCTGTCGTCCAGCAGGTTCTCGTGGATCGTGGCTGCTGCTGTGATCCTGCGCAACGTCCACTACATATATTATTACTGTCATTATTGCTACCATATCTGCTACTGTGGTCATTTTATCATTCATTGTAATTCATTGTCATTTTATCATTCATTGTAATTGTACAATATGTTTGTGTTGACTTGTTCTGTACACGTGACATCTATTGCACGTCTGTCCGTCCTGGGAGAGGATCCTCCTCTGTGGCTCTTCCTGAGGTTTCTTCCACCTTTTTTCCCTGTTAAAAGGGTTTTTTGTGGGCAAGTTTTTCCTCACTCGAACCGAGGGTCTAAGGACAGAGGGTGTCACTCCCTGTACAGATTGTAAAGCCCTCCGAGGCAAATGTATTTTGTGACTTTGGGCTATACAAATAAAATTTGATTTGATTTGATTTGATTTACTTGTACTGTGCATCTCATCACCATCTTAAAGGACCTCTTTGATTTTTGCCCATGCCCAGTCCTTCATGGTCTCACATCACCTTGGACTTTGTCACTGGTCTATCAACATCTCAAGGTAACACCACCTATTTCTCTGTCTCTCTCTCTCTTTCTGTCTGTCTATGTCTGTCTGTCTCTCTCTCTCTGTGTGTGTGTGTGTGTCTCTCTCTCTGTCTGTGTGTGTGTCTCTCTCTCTCTCTCTCTCTCTCTCTCTCTCTCTCTCAGGGGGAGGAGTCAGCAGGTTTAGGATGCTGTCAGGTTGCCGTGGTTTCAGCCTCTTGTTTCTAGTGGCGACCGTCGTCTGGGATGTGTGTGAATGTGTCTGAAGGGTGTGTGTGCATGTGTGTGAGTGTGTGTGTTTGTGTGTGTGTGTGTATGAGCCGTGATTCTTACAGCTGTGAGGATTTATGACGAGAGAAAGAGAGGAAGGAAGAAAAGAAGGAGGTGTTGGAGGGTGGATGTGGATTAACGTCGCTGCAGATGAGAATTGCAGCGAGTCATCGTTTCCTGTGAGCTGCAGAGATCATCATTGAGCTTCATCACTCCATCTTTGTTTCAGAGAAGACTAGAGAAGGGAGGACTGAAGGAGGGAGGACTGAAGGAGGGAAAGCAGGAGACAGTGAAGGACAGAGTGAAGAAGGGATGGAGGGAGTTTGAGTCCTCACTAATCCTCCGGTAAGCCTTTGCTCGTCTCATGTTTGTTCTTCATTTCATTCGTCTGTTTGTCGACATCATGACGATAAAGTCTGTAAAAACACATCCGCCTCCTTCAAACAGTCAATTCTTAAACACCTCACTTGAACATGGCTGCCATCTTGGATCACATAGTTACAAAAAAGTTACATATTCAAGGAATATTCATTTCATTTAAAACCAGACTTTTATTTTGGAGGGTAATAACGCAGGAAGTAGATCTGATCTGATCAATGTTATTGATTAACCACAAACTGTTTCTCACTTCAAACACAAAGAAATGATTGACAGGTCTGATTGGGACACAGTCTTTCAGGGTCAAAGGTCATCTTCAGAGACAGAAACTATGAATTTATTAATAGTTTTTATCCTTGATGAAACAAATCTGTGACGACAAAGTTTCATGTTTGAGTTTAAATTAAAGGCTCCACATGTCCTGAATGTTTTTCTGTCTTGATGTTCAGTCTGTCTCTCTTTATTTCATGTTCTTTCTGGTGAACATGTTGTAACTCACTCATTGTCTATATCTGTGCTGTGGACTGATTTATATGGAAACGATTCATCAAGACATTCTGTTCAACAGTTAGCAACACGAGCTAACATTAGTTTAGGATTCCACTAACACCAACAAACAACTAGCACCCACTACAACACAGTCCAAAGTCAAAGCTAACGTTACTGCAAAGCATGTCACATAGATTCTCAGATTATGGGTTTGGCATGATGTTCACTAACGTTAGTTTAACGTTCACCAACGTTAGTTTGATGTTCGCTAACGTGAGCTTGATGCTTGTTAATGTTAGCTTGATGCTTGCTAACGTGAGCTTGATGCTTGCTAATGTTAGCTTGATGCTCGCTAATGTGAGCTTGAGCATATGATCCATGATGGGGCCTTAGGTGTTGGGGAGTTCTGGTCTTGCAGGTGCTGGATCATGTGGGACTGGATCCTGTGAGATTTAGATGCTGGTGGACTTCTTCAGGGGGGAGGTAAAACTCCTGCTCTTCTCCCTCCTCCTCTGTCCTCCTCCTCTCCTCTACTCTCCGCTTCTCCTCTCCTCTCCTCTTCTTCTCTTCTCCTCTCATCCTCTCCTCTCATCTTCTCCTCTTCTCCTCTCCTTCTATCTCCTGTCCTTTCTTCCTCACCCATGAACAGGAAGAATTACATCATGCTCCTCTGAGAGATGCTGCTGTTGCTAGGTTACCACCAGCTGACTCCCTGTTCCATTTTTAGAAGGATGAGAGAAAGAGAGGAAGGGGGGAGGGGAAGGATAGAGAGCAAGAGACAGAGACAGAGAGATTTAAATAGACGCAGATTTCAGATATTTTCTGTCGCAATGTGGTCAATGTACCAAAGTATGATTGTAAATATATATAAATATGTATAAATATATTGTATATAAACACAGCCATTAGCCATCACATTCAAATCACCTGCCTAATATCGTGTCAGCCCCCCTTTTTATTGCCCAAACTGTCCTGACCTGTTAAGGACCGGACTGCTCAGACCTCTGACCCGTCTGGACTCCTCTGACTTGTCTGAACTCACAAGTCTTTTGACGTTGTGCTGTGGTTCTGGCTCTGAGATGTTAGCAGCAGATCCTTTAAGTCCTGGAAGTTTGGAGGTGGCCTCCATCGATCGGACTTGTTTGTCCAGCACATCCCACAGATACTCAGTTGCATTGAGAATCTGGAGGCCAAGTCAACAAGTTGAACTGGTCATCTTCATCATTTAAAAATGCAAACATTTTATTCCCTGAATCATGTCACAAGCACTGTTTTCAAACAGTTGATTCATTTTTTCAACACTTGCCAGAAAACAGCACAACAGGAACAAGATGAGAAAATGAGACTCCAACACTGCCAGACAGATGATATCAAATTCTCAACACTGCATCATAAAACCAGTCAGCATCCCAGTGTTATACCATAAATCATCAGACCTGATTGGTTTGTTTGGAGCTCCTTGAATAAGCATTGACAAAAAAACACCTAACAAACAAAAATGGCATCAGATACTTCTTGTTTTTCTTTAAGCTGAAACATGTCTGTGTTTCTTTTAAAGTCTAACATGACAAGGCGATATAAAAAAAAGTATCTGAAGTGTTTAAAATGATCTTTTTCCTTATGTTTTTACAAATTACAACCAGAATGGACAGAAGACTTTCCCACAGGCTGTAAACAAACCTGAACAGACTGCAGGTTAAAGGACATTAAACACAACAACACTGACTGCTGGTACGAGAAGTAAATCAAACACTAAACAATGTTCATGTTGGAAAAGTGACAACACTCACTGAAAAAAGTCCATATAAGTGTAAATATATGGACTGAATGTAAATCACAGCTCCATAATAAAAAAAACTTTGATGTGACAGTAATGTGGTTTTCTTTGGTTCTCCTCTCAGGTCTTTGGGGAGTCATGGCATCTCAGGAGGAGGCGTCTTCCTTCAGGAGGTTTTTTCAGTATGTGGAGGACAGCGGCCTTCGAACATATGATGGTCTGGTGATACAAAATGCCTCCGACATTGCCAGAGAGAGTGACCGCATTCGCAACCAGACCAACTGGACCTACTTGCAGGAAAAACACCAGAAGAAGAGACGACAGGAAGACGCCATCAAAAGGTAGAAAACACATAGAAGTATCCTTTGAACACAGAGATATGAAGACAAAATGTTTCCTCTGAATCATCCAGACCAGCTGAAATGTATTTGAACTGATCTGTGGGAGTCCCTGTCTGTCGTCTGTTCCTTTGTCAGTCATGTGTTGAGCACATTGTGTTAGCATGATGTTAGTATCACATACACTATTCATGAGACTTTTAATTAACGTAAACACTAGCAGGATGCCTGCTGGTCAGAACCAGGACAATATTTACCAGAATCATATGTATTATCATATGTATAATATGAATATGTTTCTTTTATTCTTCCCCTTGTTTGAAGGTTACAGTACAGTAAACCAAAATACAGTTAAATACAGTAAAACAGAACAGTAAAATACAATAAAATAAAATACAGTATCCTATTAATTGTACTAATAAGTTTTTTCATTGGTCCATCTAGGATTGGTGAAGATGTTGCCATGGCAACAGACGGGGCATATTCTGGGAAACATTTTAGGATGGGTTTTATGACAATGCCGGCACCACAGGACCGTCTGCCACCCCCCAGTCAGGGCTTCACTGTCCGTTCCCAGTCCCTCCACTCAGTGGGTGGAGGAGATGACGATTCCAATCACAACCGTAAACAACCACCACCCAAACCCAAGAGAGATCCAAAGACCAAACTGAGCAGCAGTTCTGAGACGGTGAATGGAGGCTCTGGAGTTACTAAGAGGGATGTCCAAGAAACCAAAGAGATGCCGGAGCAGGCTGAAGGTGAGAACACTTGAAACAGCTGATGGTTAAACCCAAGATCTGCTGGTTTAAACCTGACACCTGTGGGGGTTAAACCTGACACTTGCTGGGTTAATAGGACAGTCCCATGTTTTGTCTTTGGAGGTGATGCAGCTCCTGCCGGTCTTGGTGTCATCAGGTTTTAATGCTGCTGTCTGTCTGTCTGCAGCTCATCTCTACTCTGAGGACTATAAGAAGATGCCTCCACCCAAACCCAAGAGGAACCCAAATACTCAGCTCAGCACCTCTTTTGATGAATCTTACATCCGTAACCATGGCAACAAGAAGTCTTCCTTGCGATGGGACAAGTGTTCATCCCAGAGTCAGAGTCCGGCATCAAGGGACACAGATGACGAGGAACCTGTCTATATTGAGATGGTGGGAAACATCCTGCAAGAACTGAAAGGTCAAGAAGCGGTGGAGGATGAGCAGAGCGAGTCTGTCTATGAGGAGATGAAGTACCCAATGTTGGAGGACTTCTTGCAGGACTCTCACTCTGCCATCATGGATCCTGAAGCCTGGTCATCCCGTGGCTCTCTTTGCGATATCCCGCCTCCTTTCCCCAACCTCCTGACTCACCGCCCACCACTGCTTGTGTTCCCCCCGGCCCCCGCTCAGTGCTCCCCTAACTCAGATGAGTCTCCCCTCACCCCTTTAGATGTGACCCGGCTGCCCATGATAGACAACGTCTCTTACAAGTCTGGTGGTGTTGAACATCCGCAAAGCTCCACCCACCACCGCAAGGAGCGAGACCGGGACAGAGACCGAGACAGAGACCGGGACAGAGACCGAGACAGAGACCGGGATCGTGAACACGACAGGGATCTTCCCTGCACTCACACCATCACATCCTCTGGCCGCTCATCTGCTCCACCTCTCCCCTCGAACTTCTACAAGTCCTCTGGTTCTGCCCATGGTGGTCATGGTTACCCCCGCAGCCAATCAGCATGTCCCTCTCCGGTCAGCATGGGTCGCTCTCTGACTCCTCTGAGCCTAAAGAGGCCACCACCATATGATGCTCTGATGGTTGGAGGAAGTATGCCCGCTCTTCATCTTCCTCTTCGTCATCCTCACACAGGGCCGGGGAGGGTGGGGCTAAACTTAGTAACTCCTCCTCCACCCACAGCTCCATGCAGAATGTGTCGATGAGGTCACAGACTCCCACAAGCCCATTGGACGAACTCAACAACTTGTATACCTCGAGTAGACAGGTGATGAAGAAAGGAACTGGAGGGAGGAAGAGCAGAGAGAATGAAGGTAAATACCTAGTACTACAACAGTATTGCATCAGTACTACTTTTATATATATTTATAGGGTCAAAAAAAAGATGAGGAGGCAGGAAGAGGCTGGTCTTTAGACTCTTTGTCTTTGGACTCTTGTCTTTGGATTCTGTCTTTGGACTTGTCCTTGGACTCATTGTCTTTGGACTCTGTCTTTGGCTCTTTGTCTTTGGATTCTTGTCTATGTTGTCTCATCGTACTGCATCAGTACTACAATAGTACTGCATCAGTACTAGTTTTATACCACAATTATCTCAGGTAAAAAGGGTCAAAAGAAGGATGAGGAGGCAGGAAGAGCAGGACTGGTCTTTGGATTCTGACTTTGGACTCTTTTGTCTTTAGACTCTTTGTCTTTGGACTCTGACTTTGGAATTTTTTGTCCTTGGACACTGACTTTGGACTCTTGTCTTTGGACTCTTTTGTCTTTGGACTTTGACTTTGGACTCTTTTGTCTTTGGACTCTTTTGTCTTTGGACTCTTTTGTCTTTGGACTCTTTTGTCTTTGAACTCTTGTCTATGTTGTCTCATCGTACTGCATCAGTACTACAATAGTACTGCATCAGTACTAGTTTTATACCACAATTATCTCAGGTAAAAAGGGTCAAAAGAAGGATGAGGAGGCAGGAAGAGCAGGACTGGTCTTTGGACTCTGTCTTTGGACTCTGACATTGGACTCTTAGTCTTTGGACTCTTTTGTCTTATGACTCTGACTCTGGACTCTTTTGTCTTTAGACTCTTTGTCTTTGGACTCTGACTTTGGAATTTTTTGTCCTTGGACACTGACTTTGGACTCTTGTCTTTGGACTCTTTTGTCTTTGGACTTTTGTCTTTGGACTCTGACTTTGGTCTCTTGTCTTTGGACTCTGACTTTGGACTCTTTTGTCTTTAGACTCTTTGTCTTTGGACTCTGACTTTGGAATTTTTTGTCCTTGGACACTGACTTTGGACTCTTGTCTTTGGACTCTTTTGTCTTTGGACTTTTGTCTTTGGACTCTGACTTTGGACTTTTGTCTTTGGACTCTTGTCTTTGGACTCTTTTGTCTTTGGACTCTTTGTCTTTGGACTTTTCTGTCTTTGGACTGTCTTTGGACTCTTTTGTCTTTGGACACTTTTGTCTTTGGACTGTCTTTGGACTCTTTGTCTTTGGACTCTGACTTTGGACTCTTGTCTTCAGACTTTGTCTTTGGACTCCTTTGTCTTTGAATTGTTGTCTATGTTGTCTCATCATCAGTTGTACCCTGACAGGTCAACTCTCAGGATAAAATCACTCTTATTAATAATAATAATCTCATCAAGTAATCTCATTAATGTTGTTTAAACAGACGAACATCCTGGTAAACTGGATTTTCATGAGTTCATTCTGTCTCCATGGAGACAGTGTTGCCGTGGTTACATCTGTCAGTCAGCTTTGTGACTGATCATTTTAAATGGTTTAAAAGGTGTTGAATGATCACATCACACTGCAGCAGATAGATATTAAAGAGAGAGCCCAGCTGTTGAACTTTCGTCCCTGAAGTCATCTTCTCAGGTTCATTGTGGCCCAACACTACTTCTTTTCTTTGTGACCAATCATTTTCTTTAAACACTAGAAGTTTTATGACTAACCTTCTATGTAAATTGTCAAAATGTAGATTTTTGTCCGATTTGATCCCAACTCACTCTGATGACCACACAAGATGAAGACAGCTGCAGGTTTCAGACCTCAGTGCATGATAGGAAGTGTCCAGGCATTCCTTTTCTAATGTCTCGGAGACGGGCCTTAACCTATGAGGCTCAGCCAGTCACAGCCTGAGTGAACTACATTGAGCTGCCACCCTGTGAACCCACCATCTGCAGGGATAGCCATTGGGATTTGGTTAGAGGTAAGTCAGGTTGCAGGCAAAGGTGGGCACCTAGGTGTGGTAAGCTGGAACCAGATATGAGCAATACCAACTACATATGGGTGAGCTCACCTCTTCACAATAGCTCTATTTCAAGAACCAGACTCCTGGAGAGGGGCTGGACTACTTTTCCAGAGTTACTCACAAGGAGTTCCCGTAGGACGAGAGGGTCACCTCTATGCCACTGAGTCGCTTTGGATGTGCTAATGGCCCAGGAAGTAGAGCAGGTATTCCACTAAACCAAAGATCATCAGTTTGATCTCCAGCTCCTTTGATCTGCATGTCAAAATGTCATTGAACAAGATACTGAACCCCAAATTACTCTCGATGCCATGCCATCAGTGTGTGAATGTGTGAAAGGTTATCTGTCAAAAACTGATGAGCAGTGTCTTCCGGGAATGGATTTTTTTTCTCAGGACTTCATAATATATATATATATAATGTCATTTTCAAAAAGGGGGACAAGGGTATTCCTTGGGAAGATTATTCTAGGTGTGCTGGATAGGAGGCTCCAACCAACTGTTGAATCACAGATTCAGGAGGAACAATGTAGATTCTGTCATGACCATGGAACAACAGACCTGATCTTCACCCATGCAGGGGTGCTGCAGGGGTCCTGGAGTTTGGCCATTTAGTCTACATGTGCTTTGTGGACAAAAGGCCCTGGGGAAACTTATGACAACAACAATAGTGTTAAGGAATAAATAGTCTTAGCCAGTGTCTTCATTTAGGATCCTAGTGGTCTGAGTGTCAAATCAAATCAAAATCACATCAAATTTTATTTGTGAAGCCCAAAGTCACAAAATACATTTGCCTCAAAGGGCTTTACAATCTATACAGGGAGTGACACCCTCTGTCCTTAGACCTTTGTTTCAAGTGAGGAAAAATTTGCCCAAAAAAACCCTTTTAACAGGGAAAAAAGGTGGAAGAAACCTCAGGAAGAGCCACAGAGGAGGGATCCCTCTCCCAGGATGGACAGACGTGCAATACATGTCATGTGTACAGAACAAATCAACACAAACATATTGTACAATTACAATGAATGATAAAATGATAAAATGACAATGAATTACAGTGAATGTGATAGAGATAGAGAGACTCACATGCACAGCAGCAGCAAGTCATCAATTAACTATAAACTAACTATAAACTGTAATGGAGATATGGTAGCAATAATGACAGTAATAATATATGTAGTGGACGTCGTGCAGGACCACAGCAGCAGCTACGATGGATGAGAACCTGCTGAGTGTGTAAGCTCTTTCTGAGCCTCTGGTCTGGTGCATCTAGAATCTTCTTCTTGATCGCAGGATCTGAGATAGATCAGCATTTAGTATAGATGAGGAGGGATGGTTATTTCTTTGATTAAAGTCATTAAATCTCATTAGAGGTTCAGTTCTTATTCTCTCGGTATGTTCTCATATGTCTATCTGCTTCAGGTTCTGCTGGTTCTCTGTCCCTCTGAGGTTTTCTTTCTTCAAATTGCAGCAGCAGGTTTTGTTGTCTCTTCACGTCTGTCTTGGTCTTATTGTGTCTTTGTAGGAGACTCCAGGTCTCTGCCCAGGCATGACAGTAAAGACAGGGATGGACAGTCCAGTCCAGTTTCCAGCAGGATGGGGAGGTCATCTGTCAGCCCCACCATGATGCTGTCAGGAGGAGGGGAGGTGAGTCAGTTATCTCTAAATATGCAGAGGACGTGAGGTTCATGTTTCATCATCATTATTGATCAATGCGTCATTCTGAACATTTTCACAACACCGGGTGAACACCAGGTTAACACCAGGTGAACACCAAACAGATGAAGCTTGTGTCTTCAGTCATCTTTTTGTGTTGATTGTTGTAAAAATATTTGATCTCCAGACTATATGCTGGCGCACCTTGGATGCCACTCCATCTCTTACAAAGTTTTTCAAAGTTTTTGTCTCTCGACCTACGCCTCACTTCATCAGATTGTCTTGATCAACAGTCTTCTCGAGCTGATAGCCTTGCTAACTCCTAATGCTCCTAACTCTCAGAGCAAACCAGTTCACTGTTGTCTCACACCGGCTTCTCACCTGTTGTGAAGACCCCCGTCCTGCTAGCTCCTGCTAGCCTCAGGACTCCCGGGACTTACTCTTGGCACAGCTTCGTCGCCCGTCACCGGGGTGTCCATTCCTGCGGTCTCTCCCTGCTATTTCCTCTACCAGCTCGAGCCCATCTGCCCGTCCTCCCAGGATCTTTCCGTCCCGGTGTGGTCGGTTCTGTCGGGCCTTGGCTGGTTTTCTCCACTGGCCACCACCACATCGGACTGACAACCTTGTCTCTTCACCAGGATCACCAGGCTAGCAGGCCGGTGGCCCCTCTCCTCATCATTGGACTACTGTTTGCCTGCTGTGGTTAGGCTGTGGATTATCCGGTGGATACTCCTGGGGTACATGTCACCTCTCCTTCCACAGACACCCGGCTCCTGGTCACAAGCTAGCCCTAGCTCTATGCTAGCGCTCCACACCTGGATCATGTCGCCGCTGTACTCCACCTCCCACCTCCACTCACTCAACAACCATCTGCACCTGGACTGCATCGACATCCTCATAGAAACTGGTCTACTTCGTCCTCCACACAGAGGCTCTGGTCGTATGTTCAACTACAACTTTTCAACTCCTGACTCTATCCCATCCATCCGGTCCTGCTCACGAACCGCAACTTCCTCATTACGTCATCACAACAAACGACATGTGCACCTATCACATCTTCCCTTTCTCAGTCCTCACAACCTATCATGAAGCAACGTCACCTGAAACTGGCTCTGCTCAACACCCGCTCACTTAACAATAAAAGTGAGCGGGTGTTCAGGGTTTCTGAATGAATTCATAACTGACAATAACCTGGATTTCCTCTGTATCACTGAAACCTGGCACAAACCTCTGGACTACTTTTCTCTCAACCAGATCACACCCACCGGATACACCTATATGGACAAACCCCGACCTGAGGGGCGGGGAGGGGGAGGTGGTGTAGCAGCATTTTACAGAAAGAACATTAAAACATTCACCATCTCCATCCCTGTTGATCGCTCCTTTGAACATCTCACTTTCAAACTCTCTGGTCCCACTCCTCTGGTCACTGCCATCATCTACCACCCTCCCAAACCAAACCCCTCCTTTCTCTCTGACTTTTCTGACTTCCTCACCCAGTTATCTGCCATCTCACCTTCCATTCTTCTTCTGGGAGATTTCAACATCCACATCGACACTGACTGCAAATCTGCCACTGAATTTCTGGAACTGCTACACTTATTCATCTTCACTCAACACGTCAACTTTCCCACCCACAGCCGTGGTCACATCCTGGACCTGGTCTGCTCCACTGGTCTCACCATACATCACCTCTCCAGCTTCAACCTCATCTCCGACCACCTGGCAATCATCATGGACATTGACATCGCCATTCCCACTGCTAAGGATAAACGGACAATATCTTTCAGAAACCTCAAATCCATCTCCCCTTTAGCCCTTTCTGCCTTTCTTAGTAAAATATCTGCTTCCCCCCCTCCGTTAACTGACAGTCCCTCTGACCTCACCAAATTCTACAACAAAACACTCTCCTCCTGTCTCAATCAGCTAGCCCCCATCAAAACTAAAACTGTCTCCTTTACCCACTCTGCCCCCTGGTACACTCGTGAACTACACAAAATGAAATCACGAAAACGACAGCTTGAACGACTTCACAAGAAAACCAGTTTAACTGTCCATCTACAAGCCTATACAGATTACCTTCAGCAGTACAAGGATGCTCTCAGTACTGCCCGGTCCACCTACTACTCTCACCTCAAAGACTCTGGCTCCACCAACCCCAAGGCTCTGTTTTCTACAGTAAATAAACTCCTCAAGCCCAGCAACAATACCTCCAACTCATTCACCACTGACAAATAAAACTCCTTTCTCTCATTCTTCCAAACAAAAATCAACACCATTTATAACAACTTGTCCTCCTCTCCTGCCCCCACGGCCTGCACTCCCACTCCCTCACCTGCTCCACCCCTCCTCACCTCTTAGTCTCTGTCTCAGTTCTCTCCCATGTCACCAGGGGAGCTGCCCAAAATCATGACAGGCATGAAAACCTCTACATGTGTCCTGGAGCCCATCCCATCTCACCTCGTTAAGGACTCTTTACCAGCCATCTCCACACTCATCACAGAAATCATCAACTCCTCCCTCAGGTCTGGCTCAGTCCCCCGTTCATTAAAACTGGCTGCTGTAACCCCCATCCTCAAAAAACCTGGACTCAACCCTGACATCATGTCGAACTTCCGGCCCATCTCCAATCTCCCCTTTCTGTCCAAAATACTGGAGCGTATTATCTCCACACAACTCAAAGCCCACCTCTGCTCAAATGAAACAGGTCATTTGAGCAGAGGTGGGCTTTGAGTTGTTTCCGTTCTCAACACAGCACTGAAACAGCCCTCCTGAAAGTCACCAATGACATCCTTCTCTTCTCAGACTCCACCTCAGGCCACCTCACCATCCTCATCCTCCTGGACCTCACTGCAGCTTTTGACACCATAAACCACACCATTCTCCTCTCCCGCCTTGAGTCCTCCCTCGGCATCACTGGCACTGCACTCTCCTGGCTCAAATCATACCTCACAGACCGACAACAATTCCTCCACATCAACAACTGCACCTCCTCCACTGTTCCTCTGTCCCAAGGCGTCCCCCAGGGCTCGGTGCTTGGTCCTCTCCTCTTCATACTTTACCTGCTCCTCCTTGGCAACATCATTCACCACCATGGTCTCCATTTCCACTGTTATGCCGATGATGTCCAGCTTTATATCTCCACCAACTCCATCACCCCTGCCACTCACTCCACTCTCTCCAACTGCCTCGTCGATATCAAATCCTGGATGCAGACCAACTTCCTCAAACTAAACTGTGACAAATCAGACCTGATCATTATCGGCCCCAAATCCCTCACTAAAACCACAGACAGTTTCCGCCTCAACATTGACAACTCCACCCTGTCTCCATCTCCCCACAGTCGCAACCTCGAGTCATCTTTGACAATAACCTCTTCTTTGAACATCACATAAACCAAATCACCAGAACTGCCTTCTTTCATCTCAAGAACATAGCCTGACTCCGCCCATCACTCTCCTTCATCGCCGCTGAAACCCTCATTTACGCCTTCATTACTTCCAGAATTGACTACTGCAACAGCATCCTCTATGGCACACCATCCAAAACTTTAAATAAACTACAGTACATCCAAAACTCTGCTGCACATCTGCTCACCCACAACCACACCCGTGATCACATGATCTCCTGTCCTCCAGAAACTCCACTGGCTTGCAGTTCCACAGCGTATTCAGTTCAAAATTCTCCTCCTCACACACAAAGCCCTCCATAACCAGGCCCCTTCCTACCTCACTGACTTGCTCCATCACCACAATCCATCCCATAGCCTCTATTCATCTGATGCAAACCTCCTTACTCCACCACTCAGGACCAAGCACCAAACCTGGGGCGACAGAGCCTTCTATGCAGCTGCCCCTCCTCTGGAACTCTCTCCCAAAACACATCCGTGACCGTACTGACTTGCCCATATTCAAATCTCTAACAAAATCACACCTTTTTAAAATTGCTTTTAATGTTTAGGTCAGTCTATTGTGTTTTTAGTGTACTATCTCATATTGTTTTGATGATTTGATGTTTTTTTATGTAAAGTGTCTTTGAGTACCTTGAAAAGTGCTTTTAAATAAAATGTATTATTATTATTAAAAATAATTATCTGCAGAAACAAAGACGGCGTAAACTCGGACGTTCAGCTTCAACATCAGGAGTTCCTTCACCAGGGGGGACGCCACAACGTCACCTGCATGACCCGCATCACCCCGCTCTCAGCCAGGTACAACACATGTAAAATACCTGTCTGTTTGTGTATCTATATCTCTGTCTACCTGTCTGTCTGTAAACCACCTTTCTGTTTATTAATTTTATTTCAAATCTAAAAATAAATAGACTTTATTTCACACAGGATTCAACTTGACTGAACAACGTAAAACATTTTACAGATGTCAAGACGCTTCGTTCCATCAGCTGACATCTCAACTGTCAATATTTAAA
The DNA here is from genome assembly GCA_036365135.1 of Miichthys miiuy. Taxonomy (NCBI): domain Eukaryota; kingdom Metazoa; phylum Chordata; class Actinopteri; family Sciaenidae; genus Miichthys; species Miichthys miiuy. Next base: position 371,848 of record CM071607.1, on the reverse strand, counting down.
AATGTAAACATGCCAACATGTCAACACGTAAACATGTCAAGATTTAATTGAATTATTATTTCACAAAATGACATTTTGTATTTGGTGTTTGTCACATGAAGTCTAAATCCTGACACTAAAATTAATCTGCACAAAATAACAAACACAATTCATTATTGATACTAACATTAAAATAACATGAAATAACTTTATACTAACATTAAACTAACGTAAAATAACTTTATACTAACATTAAACTTAAAATTACATTAAGCTAACATCATCAACATTAATAGATTGCCTCTCATTAAAACATTGTTTTAAACCTTGTTTTAAAATGTCATCCAATGTGTGAAATCATGTAAAAACATTCAAAAGTTGAAAATAAAAAAATGTTTAAATCATTATACAAACACAATCAAATTTCTTTGTGCTATCCATCCATTATCTGTAACCATTATCATATTATAAATTGAATGTTTTCACATCATCACATTTTTCACAGTGGAACAACTTTTTAAAAATTAAATTGTATGAAGTTAATTTTTTGATAAAATTAAAATTACTTTAACCACCCACTATGTACCCTGAACATTGTACTACATCACCATTTAACCACGCTGCACTAAACCATAGCCGCACCCCACTAACATTAGCCCTGCCCCATTGGCCTTAGCCCCGCCCATGCCTTCCACAGTGAATTCATTAATTTTTTAATAATTTCTTTTGTTTTTTATCTGTCTCGTGATTCTTTTTAAATGTGTGTAAATCTTCTCTGACAATAAAATATTTAATGTCACCAAATTCAAATTTAAACTGAAAAATGTAATCTGATTACAATCTGTCACGTCACACCTCTCACCTGTTTCCTGTCAGAATTTACCTGTCAATAAAATCAGTGTGACGCTGGCATCATACTGACAACCATCTATCTGTCTGTCTGTCTATTTCTGTCTGTCTGTACCTGTCTTATTTTAAATTATGTCACTATCATTCTTACTTGAACGCAATGATCTTTTCTTGAAACAAACCAGGTAATTTTGTGGCCTCAACATCTAACAGGATGTTACATATTTATTGGAGGGTTCCTTTAGCGTCCTAGTTTGAGCGTAGCGCTCATATATAATGTTATATTGTAATGGTTAAATGTCAGTGTTAACTTTTAGTTTGGGACAGGGCACTAGTTTATTGGCCACATGGTCTCTAGGGTTTATCATCCTTTATTCCTCAATACAAGAAACCTCTGCGTATACCTCTTCTATGAACTATCTGTTAGCCAACTTCACCAATACGGACGAGTTCTTGCAAGACTCACCATTTTGAAATATGTGCAAATGTAAAAACTGTCTTTTTAAAATTATATATGTTTAGGGTTGGGGTTAGAGTTATTTCAGCTTTCATAATGAAAGCTTTGGGATTGCTTTGCAGTTGGTAGTCTAAAACCTGCTAAAGCAACAACTTCTTAGCTTGTGCCTCCTTTGGATGTGTAATAAGAGCTGGATCCTGGACCAAAGATGGCGTCTATTCAGTCCATTTAGAACTTTTGACTACAAAGAGATTCAAAATGATGAAAGAGACTCAAAATGACAACAAACAGACTCAAAAAGACTACAAACAGACACAAAACTAAACACAACACTGTTTCCTACAGTTAGTGTCGCCTTGACAATGTCACAATATAAGTAGTAAATAAGCACTTACACTAACATATTATTTTCGTGAACCTACAGTATAATCCAATTCTGTTTTGGCGTCTCTACTAGTTTCATGTACGCTGCAAGTGAATCAGGCAAGAAATTACAGTGGACCAATGAAAAGCAACAAAAACCTGCACAGGTTTGGAAAGGGTACCACGCAGACCACAACAGCAGGTTTAAGGAATAATTACAGACAAACAACAACAAGAGAAGAGAAGCAGAAACAACCTGAGACAGACCACAGTCAGTCCAGGTCCTATTATTGTAATTATCTGAGTTCTACACATCATTTGATAGATTTTGACAGACAAAACAGAATCTGTATATTTGATATCAACAATTAAAAAGTAACTTATACTGTCAGTAGTTTTACTTGTTGAGTACAGATGTTCAGTCCTTTGGTGATCACTGATTGGCTGTTCGTGGATGCATTGATGTTGATGTTGATGTTTTCCATTTCAGATGCCATGGCTATGCGGCGACGCCACCATGATGGAGACCATCGAGAAGAAAAGAATTCTGTGTCGAGAGATAAAAGCTCGTCAGCGACCTGACAAGAATCTTTGTAAACAGGACAGTATGCCCATTCTGCCAAGCTGGAAAAGGAAGCAGCCGCCACCATATTCTGCCCCACCCACTGCCACCGCCTCCGGACAGACCACCACGGTATTCTGGGACACCGCCATCTGAAATACACTGCATCATCACTGCATCATCCATACAGACCCAAACATGACAGTGTTCTGATCAACACAGGGACGAAGATGATGACCAGGATAAAGAGGATGATGGTGATGGTGAGGATGACTGGGTTAAGGAGGAGGATGGTGATGATGATATTTAGGTTTGGATATTTAAACATGAAAAACACCAAAATCAACATTCAAACTGTAACATGTGCAGGTCTTCTCTTGTCGTCCAGAGTGCAGGGAGGCAGAGAGAGCAGGTGTAGCAGAGCCTTCTGTTATTTTTTTATCTACAAAAGATTCAGATGCTTTTTAAAGTCTGACAGTCGTGTAGCTGTAAAAAGAAAAAAATAATTTATAAACTCGTCAATGTGAAGAAAACGACGTGTTTTTATAATTCAAAGAATCTGTGACGCTCGTCAGTGTGAAGAAAACGTCTGTCAGTGATGATGTTTTTATATTTTAATGAACTTTTATTGAGATAAAAAAAAATATTTTAAAATGAGAATATTTTACAAGTTTGTTTGATCCATTGTCCCAAAAACACAGACTGGACTCTAGGACATTAACTCCAAATTAACTCTAACTCTCTTAATAAAACAAAAAAAAATGATGATGAACGATGACTGAGTCCTAAAAGATTCATAAACGATGTCACTGTTTGTTTGTCTGAAAACCAGAAAACTACTGACAGGTTCAAGGAGTTCAGATAAACAAACTTCATGTATATAAAGTTTAACTTCAAATATCAACATAATATTTTATGATCAATAAACATAAACGTTGAACTTCAGATTTTAAACAAACCGCATCAGTTTATCAGCAGATTTCCCAGCATGCATTGGTTACAGATTCTTTCATAATAAAAACAAAAAAAGATTAAAAATTTAATTCAATTTCAAGTTTTTGGATCGAGTTCACATAAAAAACTGAAGTGACAATATTAAAAAAAAGGTTACCTGAAGGTCATGTGATGTCCAGTCACCTGAAGGTCACGTGATGTCAGGTCACCAGATATGATGATCATCATGTGACAGTCTGAGTTTTTGGGACAGTGTAAAGTTGATGAACAGATGTATTGATTGATTATGTATTGATTTATTGATGGATGTGAATGAGCTGAATGATTAGCATGATGTCAAATCAAAGGTAACGTAAGACTGAAGCAAAGCATTTTGGGAGTATGATGTTTAATATGCACACAATCGTTGAATATATAATGAACTGTGAGTTCAGAAAACAAAGTGCACTTCTTCACTTTCTGAAACATGATGTTCAGTCGACATGAACAACATGTCTGTAACATGAAGAGAGTTTACTGGAAAGACGTCTTCATCAGATTATCAATAATAATATTTAAAGATGATTTATGGTGGCTGATTCATGATCAATAAAGTAAAAACATCACAGGTTTGATTTCTTTAACATTTGTCTGTTAATCTGCGTCCACCTTGAACCTTCTGAGTCTGATTCACCTGTTTGACAGGAAATAACATGACGACTGAGGAGGCCAAACATCTCTATCATGACTCTGAACTGAACTGTAATCAGATTACTGTGAAAGTTTCTTTAGGCTGATCGATGAAGCTTCTGAAGACCTGAAACAATCTCACAAAGGATGATGATGGACAAGAAACAACATGTTCTTCTTATGTTTCTGCACTTTGATCATTTCAGCTGTTGTTTATTTGCTCAGTGATGTCAAACGAGTGTTTATATTTTAATTAGATCAGAAAAAATAAACACTAATTAATTTAACAATTGATCTTTGTGTCCTCATCCTCCTCTTCCTCTTCTGTCTTTAATATCTCTCCATCATTTTTATCATATACATTTATATCCTATATATATTTAGATCTTTTTTAGATCTTCTTTAAATCATGTTAAATATGTTTAAAGTACCATGAATAGTTCAAATAATAATTAGTAAGTAATAATAGTCATAATAATTAACATATAATTCATCTTGATATGTAACAAACTACATAATCATCATCAACATCAACAGTTAAGTTGAACTTAATGTCAAATTACTGACATAATGGGTGGAGGTGTTGGAGGTGTGACCACAATATGTCACCAGAACCACTTCAGTCCATCTCGTCATTGGTTCTCTGGTGTGAACACAGTGCGAACTGGTGAAGGTGATGGAGGTGTTGGTCATCAGTGTGTACCTTCCTGGAGAACAAAGAAGTTCAAAGATCTTCTCTTGTGTTTAAACACTGATTGCTGTCAGTGAAATTCACTGAAGACCCCTCACCTCACATTTTACGTCTCATTTTATTAAATGTTCCCTCGTCTCCTACGCTCACTCTCAGGAGAGGTGGTGAGGAAAGGAATCGAGGCTGTACAATCTGAGAAAGGAGAGCACTCCTTCAAAATAAAACAGGATAGAGTTACAAACATTTTTTCTTTGCATACTAATACTTCCGATGTGGACGTTCAAAATAAGACTTGTGACACCGCTTTAACTTTGAAAGGTCAATGAACCGGATGTAAACAGAGCACTGAGCCGCCATTTTGGCTGACAGAGCGCAGATAACCATCCTGAGTTTGTTGTTTCACACTTTGTGTCAGAGTTCTGGACCCGGCTGGACTGCGCCGGACTAACAGGCTTCTATCCCAGTAAACCCGTCACTTTTCCCGCCAGACTGTCCGCTGGGCTCGCGGTCCGTCATGATTCAAACTTTCAGCTCGCAGACGGAGCTGATCCTGGAGGTGGCGGTGGACTCTGCAGTGTGTGTCCTCCAGCAGAGGCTCGGACGGGACGGGACCGACGGCACCGAGCGGCGGGTCAGTGAGTGTGTTACAGGGAGCCCGGTGACCCGGTAACTCGGTAAACCCGGTACCGGAGAGATTAAAACCTCCGGAGAAAAATCCCGCCGTCACTTCCTCCTTTGCTACAGAGCGGGATGTCACGAGACAGACACATAACAGATAACAGAAACATGACGTCACATCTGACCTTAATGACGTGATTAATGACGTAGATCCACTCACATTTAATTGAACAAGTGACATAAAATCAGCTGATCAACATCTGTTTGTCAACACAGCAAGGCCGCCATTTTGTGTGTCATGGCGTCCATCAAACGTCTGAACTGAATATTTAATATTTAATATTATTTAATATTTTATCTCATGTTTAATAATAATGAATAAATATATTTTATTATTTAAATTATTGTAATAGTTTTTATTATTTAAAATGATTCTAACAAACAGAAAATAACTTTATTTACTGATGCTCTCGCTCTCTCTCTCACTGTCCGAGTCTCTCGACCACGCATTACATACAGCTGTGAAGTTGCCAGAATGCACCTGTAACTGGGTGTCATGGTGTTTCTTGTGCAGGCTCAGCTGATGTCGGTCCTCGGCATGGCGTCCAGAGAGGCGGCCCGTCAGATCTGCAGAGTGTTCAGTGAACTATACGGCAGCCTGGAGACAGAAAACAGATCTCTGAGGGACCAAGTGACACGACTGGAGGCTGAAGTGAGGTCAAAGGTTGAGGGACGAGCCAACGCCACGCAGACGCTGTACAAGATCAAGCCATCAGGTAGGTCAGAACCAGAACAGGTCTGATCATGGCCATTTGTACCAGTGTGTTTGAAACAAGCACCTCTCTGTGGACTGACATGTTTGTCATGTTTTTACTGAGTGCAGGAGACTGGCAGTTTTTTTAACGTTTTAACGGGTCGTTCACTGTTTTTATCTGTGGAAACAGAACCAGCAAAGAGCCAACATGAGGCAAAGTTATGAATCTACCTGACTCCTACAGATCTGTGGAGGTGAAGGCCAGACTGAGGCTGGAGTTTGTCTTCAGCGTTACAGTGAGCTCATCAGGAGCTCTTATGTTAAGTGACTGATGAAGGAGTTTTAAATTATTAAACTAAATCGTTTGTCTCGTGTCTGTTTGGGCAAACTGTTAATAAAATAAATAAAAACGATCTTCTTCTTCTCCTCTTAGCATCTTACTTCCTGTCTCTCTGGATCTTTCAGATGGCCCCGCCCTGTCACTGGACATCAACCAACCAGCTGCCAATCCAGCGGCCCTCGCCATGGCCATCATCAACTCGGCCAAATCCAGATGCAGGGCAAGCGCCAACCCTCAGGTCCCTCTGGTTATCATCAGCCAGCCACTCCCTGGACCAATCACAGGCCAGAGCAGCTCTGCCCCCCAGGTACAGGTACAGGTGCCTCCACAGAGTCTGGATCAAACCACAGCTAACACTAACTTGACTGCTGCTAGGAGTCAGACTGACCTTCAGACTGAGGTCGTCTCAGACATGGACCAGATTTCCACAGAACCGGACCAGTCACCACACAGAACCCAGTCCTCCACAAACATGACATCACTTCCTGTGGCTAATGCTGAGCCAACCAGTAACCCCACAGCCAACGAAGACATGCCAACACGTGAAGAAGAACAAGGTGTTTTAGTGAGTATAAAATATGATTTATACTGTGTGTTTATTTAATATGATGTATCGATCCAGACGTCTGTTTTATATGGTAAATGGACTGTACTGCTATATCAAATCAAATCAATTTTTTTTTTGTATAGCCCAAAGTCACAAAATACATTTGCCTCGGAGGGCTTTACAATCTGTACAGTGAGTGACACCCTCTGGGTGGAAGAAACCTCAGGAAGGGCCACAGAGGAGGGATTCCTCTCCCAGGACGGACAGACATGCAATAGATGTCACATGTACGGAACAAATCAACAGAGACATATTGTAGCACGAGTATAGCGCCTTTCTAGTTTTCCGACCACTCAAAGTGCTTTACAGTACGTATCTCATTCTCCCATATTCATACACTGATGGCATTAGCTGCCATCAGTGCTGCAAGATGCCAGCTGCTCATCAGTTTGAGGAGCTAACCATTCACACACATTCACATTCACACACCGATGGCGCAGCCTTTGTTAGCAATTTGGGGTTCAGTATCTTGCCCTAGGACACTTCGACATGCAGACTGGGGATCGAACTGCCGATCTTCTGATTAGTGGACGACCCGCTCTATTTCCAAGCCACAGCCGCCCGATATATCTAATGTTTAATTCACTGTCATGTTTTACAGGAAGCAGAGAAGAAGCTGGAAAGTGTTGGAGAAGAAACTGAGGAGCAGACGGTCAATGACAGTCAGACAGGTGAGACAGTCACATGACCCACGTTGGTTCATGTTTCTTCAGTCAGTGGTCTGTATCTGTTTAACATGAAGTTTGTGTTCAGGCATGAGTGAAGAGGAGCAGAAGGAGCTGGAGAGGAAGAGGAGGAGAGAGCTGTACAAAGAGAAGAGGTTCTTCTGCGAGCTCTGTAACAAAGGTTTCCATCAGAAACACCAGCTGAGGAAACATGTCTCCTGTCACCTCAAACCTTTCCCCTGCAGCTCCTGCGATAAAGGTTTCTACAAATCCAAGAGTCTGCAGAAACATCAGCTGACCCACCAGCTGAAGGAGGCTCAGGAGAACGACCCCGACAAGCTGCTGTGCTGCGACCAATGCGACAGGAAGTTCAGACTGCTGCGGCAGCTCCGAGTCCACCAGGCGTCTCACCGGCTGGAGAAAACCCCACTCAAGTGCCACGTCTGTGACCGCACCTTCACCTCCGCTGGCGCACTCAGGTACCACGAGGTGTCACATGCCCAGATCAAACCCTTCATGTGCGACGTCTGTGGTAAAGGCTTCACCAGGAAGAAGAGCCTCCGCGAGCACCAGACCGTCCACACCGGTGCCCGGCCATATCCCTGCCCGACATGTGGGAAGAGCTTCTCCACCGCCAGCAACCTGCGTGTCCACAAAAGGTCGCATTCGGAGGAGCGGCCATACAAGTGCTGCGAGTGCGACAAGGCCTTCAAGTGTAAGATGGGACTGCTGCAGCACCGAGTGGTCCACTCCGGAGAGAAACCCTTCATGTGTCAGACCTGCGGACTGAGCTTCGGACTCAAGTACAACTTCCAAAGACACCTGCGCCTCCACAATGGAGAGAAACCATTCAGGTCTTCACAAGTTTCACTCTCTAAGTACTTCTGTAGAAGATGTGAACTCACTGTACCTTATTTTACAGACGTGTTCAGGTTTGGTTTTTGTTCAGAGGTTAGATGACAGTTTTCTCACAGTGATCTGTAAAAATAAAGTTTTATTGTGTTTGATTCCTCGACATCCCGGTGCATCTCTCATTCAACTTCTTTGTTCATGTCTTGTCTCAGGTGTGATAAATGTGGAGAGGGCTTCACGGGTACCTGGGCTCTGAAGACCCACATGCTGGTTCATGGCGTGGAGAAGCCTTTTATGTGCGACCTTTGTGGGAAGACGTTTTTCTACAACTGTCAGCTGCAGAAGCACCAGCAGCTGGTCCACGACAACAAGGGTGCAGAAAAGGCGGGGCATGTGGCAGGGAGACGGAGGCCGACCGGGGTGAAACCTTTCAATTGTAAGATCTGTCTGAAGAGCTTCAGTAGCAACTCAACACTGAGGACGCACGAGAAGAGCCACGCCGAGAACAAAGAATTCACCTGCGACACCTGTGGAAAGTCCTTCCACCTGCGACACCTGTACTTGTACCACATGAGGCAGCACAGTGGCGACCGGCCATACGTCTGCAGCGTCTGCGAGAAAGGTTTCCTGCTCATGTCGCAGCTGAAGCAGCACGAGCTCCTGCACACCGGAATCAAACCTCACAAATGTGAACACTGCGGCAAAGAGTTCAGGACACCGCAGAACTACCACCGCCACCTGCTGGTCCACACTGGAGAAAAACCCTATGAGTGCGTTGTGTGCAGCAGGAAGTTCAGACAGTCCAACCAACTCAAGTCTCACATGCAGATCCACACCGGCGTAAAGCTATACACCTGCGAGCGCTGCGGCCGCGGCTTCTCCGACTCCAGGCAGCTCAAGAAACACCGATGTGGAGACGAGTTTCAGAGCATCGAGTCCGGCAGCAAACGCAGGAAACAGAAGGCCGTGTTCCCGTGGACTGAGGGCTTCACGAACCAATAACACAACCAAGGACACCTGATCCAAGGACACCTGAACTGTTCGTTTAAAAATGATGACTTCAACATTTTATTGAAGTATTCTTCTTCTCTAATGTTCAGATGGACATCAGTCACATGTCTGTGTTCAATGGTGAGCCTAGCTTAGCATAAAGACGGGGAAATCAACACTTCACACAGACTGAGCTCCATCAGCTGATGTTTCTCTGTAGAGACTAAATCATCTTAAAATGTTTTATTTCTTCTTTATTTTTATTATTTTAAAACAAAAACTACGACGGAGTATAAGGACCACATTAAGAAAAAAAAAATTTAACTACAAGATTAAAGTCATAATATTAACTTCGGGAGTTGGAAAGATATTGGCAGATTCGAACTTCCGGGATCAATAACTCTTAAATATAACAACAATAACAACCTACCTACATGCAGGCGGCTGTGAGAGCAGCACGCAGGAACCATCTACAAAGTGCAACACCGAAAAGAGATGTTACAAAAATATTCAATAACTTCACTATAATACTGTGTAGTGTCACCAAACTCATTACACACTTCATTGATCCCCTACAGATTACACTACAACACTTGGTTTGAAAGAAAGGCATTTTTCATACTAAGTATTGTAGTGTAATCTGTAGCAGTTTATAATATGCGTGTTTTGTGTTTTAACATTTCACTTGAGTTATTGATCCCGGAAGTTTGAACCTGCCAATATCTTTCCAATTTACCGAAGTTAATGTTACGACTTTATTCTCGTAATACTGACGACTTTATTCTTGTAATTAATTCAATATTTCCAACTATATTCTCGTAATTTGTTTTTTGGTTTTTTTTCTTAATGTGGTCCGTCAAACAGACGTTTGAAATGAGAAATAAAAAATTTTAGGGACGACTTTGATTGTAGATGATTGTTTATTTTGAAATGATCCGATGTCACATTAAAGGGCTGTTTAACTGAACTGTTACTTGTTTTTATATTTATGTGTGTTTTTAATTTCTTTAATATTTTAAACATTCTGAGTACTTTGGTACTTTATTACGCTGGTCAGAGAGTACTCGGTGTCACGTGGTCTGTCTGGTTGGGGACTCGAACCTTCGTCTCACTCTTCAGAAACCTACGGGTGACGTCACGCTGACGCTGTCCCTCCTGTGTACTGTGATTGGTCAGTGCTCGTGCTGTGATTTACTATAGTCTAGGAAGGCAGCATAGATATTGCGCATGCTCGCTGTGTCAACAGTCGGTTAACGCGGGACTTCAGTGGTTCTCCGGTTCTTCGTTAGGCCTGACAGCTCCGGTACAACTCTGGTACCGGCTGTTCGGACGGTTAAACTGCAGCACCACAAACTAACCGTTAGCTGCTAACAGCACCGACACTCCGGCCCGCTGTGGGCCGAGAACAGCCCGGAGGTTAGCCGGGAAGCTAACAGGTAACGCGGCTTGTTTTGGTTTAAAAGCGAACAGCTAATGTTAGCATTACCTGAAGCGTCAAATTAACGTCAAACTAACGTCCAACAAACGTCCAGGTAACAGAGCTCAGGTGAGTCACTGACACAGTCTCGATAATTAGTATTAATTATTCATCTGTGACATACAAAGTAACGTTAGCAGTTAGCTTAGCTTAGCCTAAACTGTGCTGCTGAAGGCAGGTCCGTGTGAGCCGAGCTGAGCTGAGCTGGATTCTGTTTGTGTTCAGTTTGAGCTCAGCTGCTCGTTAATGAACTGATTATTAATATAATTATGAAAATTCAGCTGCAGCAGATTAAACAAACAGTCACGATTTAAACTTAAGATCAGCTGTAATGTTTCATCAATGTTCCCTTAATGTTCACTAAACGTTTTCTTTGGATTACTGCACAGTAGGGATATAATGTTATGGAAAATTTGATATCTCGATTATAGTGACCAAATTATCACGGTTAACTATATTATCACAATTTTCTTAATTGCTGTACAAATGTCCAAAAACCACACACTGAAATAATTTCACGAAATCTTGTGATTTTGTGATTTTCTAACAAACAAAAAAAATACATATTTTGTTCACACATAGGAAGTGAGAGAGAGAGAGAGAGAGTGAAGTAAATGAACACAACAGCGTTTTATTTAATTTCCTGGAGCTAAAGGTACAGACAGCATAACTCGCTGTCAATATCGACTCACGTTTTTAATTCGCTATTATAAATGTCACCGTATGTTCTTCGTGCCTTCGGTTCCGTTTAATTTGGAGACACTTAGCAACACAGCTGCTAACACGGCTAGTAGCTGCTCAGCTAGCAGCTCCTAAGTGTCTCAACACGAAAACGGAAAACGTTGTTGCATATTAGGAGGATAGATACTGCTCGAAGCTTGCGAGACTTGGATGAGGCTGTTATTACATATTCCGATAATCCACCGCGATAATGAGATTAATTTAAACATAAACGGTCATTTTTTTCGCGTAAGATTTCACTGCGATATAACGTTACATCCCTACCAGTGTCACTTTGAATTAAAGATCTACTTTTTTAAATTCCATCTGAAATTTCTGCTTCAATTTATACGATTTTTATTCTGAGAATATTTAACAGAAACATATAAATATATAAACATATTAATATATAATCATGTAAATAATTAAATATATATGCTTATAAATATATAAACATATAAATATATTTAAATATATAAACATATAAATATACTTCAAATGTTTGATCGTTATCAATGTTTGTCCTGAAAGTTAAATATTAACTTTGACTCAAACTTTGATTTAATCTGTAATAAGAGAGAATAATGAGTGTTTTTGTGTCCATCATGAAGTGTGTAGATCACAGAGCTGAAGCTGTCAGAGGACAGCAGATATATTGTGAATAAAATCTGATCCAGTTTGATAAAGTTATAAAGTTCTGTACAGTGATCAGTGAGGCCTGGTCCAGAGATGACTCACTAACAGTCACTCATAGACTGGATCAAACAGGAAGCACTCCTCTCCACAGGTGTCACAACAAGCTCAGGTGTGTTCAGTCTCACCTGGACAGCAGCAGAGGATCACAAAGATTTAATTCATTAAAACGTTCCATCCTACAGATCTGTGACCAACCATAGAAGAAGAAGAAGGTGACGAGGAGGAGGAGGATGGCACCGGTGTCAGACGTGGAAGTGTCAGACCGAGGAGGGACAGGGAGGACAGGTGGAGCGCTGTCATTGGATGACTGCCGCTGTCCGGTGTGTCTGGAGATCTTCATGGAGCCAGTGACCCTGCCCTGCACACACACCTTCTGCAAGGTAACACACACCTGAGGAAGGTGACACACACTCCACACGTTCTGGTTCTGGTCTTAGTTCTGGCTATGGTTATGGTCCTGGTTATGGTCCTGGTTCTAATCCAGTCCTCTTTGTGTGTTGTCAGGACTGCTTCCTGGAGTCAGTGGACAAAGCCACGCTCTGCTGTCCTCTGTGCAGGAAGCGGGTTTCTACCTGGGCCCGTCTGAACAACAGGAACAACACGATGGTCAACCAGCAGCTGTGGACCCGGATCCAGTCCACGTTCCCTCTGCAGTGTCAGCGCCGCCTCAGCGGGCAGGACCACGCCAACGATGACGACCTGGGAGGTACCGACACATCCCTGTGTTTTCCCAGAGTCAGTCAGCCTGGAGAAGTGAGGCAAGAGTACGAGGACCAGGTCACCAAGGTCAGATCACACTACTTACATGTGAGGGTGAGGTGAGGGCTATTCAGTCACCTGGTAGATCACCTTTCTAACCCTTTCACAGACGCTCCCACACTTTGATGTTCACAGTTCATAGTGTTTTTACTGTATATATAAAACATTTAATACAGATAAACATACAGATTGTTTAATAATATTGTAGTGTTTAATTTATGGGTGGAGTTGGTCTCCATCTTCAGTCCTTACTCGTTACTTACTGGTTTGTTTGTTGTGGTCAGCTGACAGAGGAGAAACGTGTTCTGGACGAGGAGGAGAGGAGAGCCAGTGAGGAGTACATCCAGAGACTGCTGGCTGAAGAAGAGGAGCTGCTGCTGGAGGACAGGAGGAGGCGAGAAGAAGACGAGAGGCTGGCTCGACAGCTGAGTACCCAGCTGGTCAGTCTTCATGACGGTCTTCATGACAGTCTTCATGATGTTCATGTTGGGTTGTAACCTCCTCGTCTTCATCACTCTCTCCTGCAGAACTCTGCCGTCGTCTCTCAGGAAGTCGTCACTCCAGCCAAGAAGGAGGTCAGCGGACAGATCGAGAAGTAAGTCTGGAGAGCTGGAGATGTGTAGCAGTCTGATGATGATGGTGATGAAGGTGATGGTGGTGGTGATGATGATGATGATTATGATGATGATGATGATGATGTGGTTAATGTGTTTCAGGTTCTTGTGTCCTCGTCCGTCTAAAAGCTCGTCAGACTGCAGCTTCACAGCCAACAAGGTCTGAACGATGATCTCCATGTCAGCAAACACATCAGTGACACATCATGACACCTTTAACACTATAAACATTACTATAAACATTAATAATCATTAATAAACGTGAATCATTAATAAACATTGCAGTGTTTATAATCATTAAACATGACTAATCATTAATATTAACTCTGAATATCTGAATAAATTAATGGCAACTCAAAACATCTTCAATGTTTCAGGAGAACATCCTGGTCTCTCCAGTGAAGCTGCAGGCCGAGTGTTCGCCCCCTAAACTGGATTATTATGGAGACACATCAGATCCTCCTCCACCCTCTGAGGAGGAGGAGGAACAGGATCTCCTGGGGTCACAGGAGTCACCTGACTGGAGACGGAGGGCCCTCGTTGGCCAAGAGGAAGAGTTCAGAGCTGGAGATGACAGAGGAAGAGAAGGTGACCAAACGAGTGTGTCGCTCCCTGCCTTCCTCCTCTTCCTCCTACTCCTGTCTGGAGGGCGGAGGCTCCGTCCTGCAGGGGATCGTGGACTGGGAGTCGGAGCTGCAGAGCCGACGGCAGCAGGAGGAGGAGGACCGCAGGCTGGCTCTGCTCCTGCAAAAGGAGCTGGACCAGGAGGAGAAGCAGAGAGCCACCGACAGACGCAAAGGATCCTCTGATGCCTACCTCCTCCGCCAGAACCGACGAGGGAAGGAGGACACCAGCAGCTCCCAGACCCCCAGAAGATCACAGACCCCCAAAAGATCCTCCACAAAGACTACAAAGACTTCCTCCGCCTCCTCCTCCAGAGGCAGCAAACAGACCACTCTGACGGACATGTTCTCCTGCCTGAACAGCTGAACTCTCTCTCTGTCTGTACTATGACCGTCACTGAACTGCTCAGAGGTTACCTCCTCACTGCTCCTCCTCCTCCTCCTCCTCCTCCTCCTCCTCCTCCTTTTCTTCTTCTTTGTCTTCTCAGCATGAACAAACAGAATAAAAACAAAATATGCTGATAAATCTGCTGCTTTTAGTTACTATGGAGACCTGTGGTCACATGAAACGCCGACACCGTGGTCACATGACGGGGACACGGGTATATTGGGTATATTACCCTTTTGTCAGCAGGTAAACATGAGACATGTTTCCATGGTAACATGTTGTATCACACACATTACCATGGTAACTGGACATGTTGAACATGCAGTCACTCTGGTGTGATGTGAGTGTAGCATTAGCATTTAGCGTGTTGATGTTTGAACATGTATGTGATGATATAAACTTCAGGACTCCTTAACTGAGTGTGACATTACTTCCTGTTTATCATTATCATGTCATCATCTCTGATGTCATCCAGACTAAATGTAAATCAGGATCAACGGCTAACAAACCCTTCCTGTAGCTGACATCTGTCATCTGATTGGTTGACTAAATCTTTGCTTTTCTGATGTGTGATGACAGTTTGAGCCTGTTGGGGGCGCTGCTGTTCAAACCTGCTGTGACTGTTTAAATGAGACGACTGTTAAACTTTAATGAAGCTGTTCATTGTTCAGCTAACTTCAAACACTGCTCCATATTTTGTTCTCAGATGAGCTGAAAAAAAGATTTTTGTATTTTGACAAATGAAGCCGTCACTGAGTCGAACGTGTTTGATTATGTTCTGATAGATTAATGATGGATCCATAAGTTTTCAAAATAAAGTTCTTTCCACTAACAAACTGTTTGTGAGGACAAAAAACTGTTAAATGTTTGAAGTTCAAAGGTCAGTTCCTGATTTCAAATAGCTTTTATTTACCTATTACCATGGTGATAAAAAATTGAGTCCGGTACAACGCTGACATCACTGACGCTGCACCGGCACGTCAGTCCATCTCACATTTCATTTTCTGAAAACCCAGAGATGCCTCCTCCTACACAGGGGCATCACTCGTCCACCTGAACAGGTGAATTCAGTCATTTACTCGTGTTTTCTGTAACTTCATAAAAACTATTAGATCATTTTTATCTGTTAGGAACCTGAAAGTTTTGATCAGTGTTTGTCATTGAGGACTTTGAACCAGAGGAGTTTGTGGATTCAGCTGCTGCCAGAGGAGATCAGACTCAGACTCTAAAATAAATAATTTTAACTGCGTCTGGTTTAAGTCATTCATATTTCATCATTGCTGCATCAGTTCTACTTTAAATTGTTACCTGGAAATACAAATGTAATGTTTCAGTGTTTGGATGGTTTGTGTTGACCATTTACGGAGGTTTATATGTAGAAATCCAGCAGAGATGCTTTATTCTCATGAAGTCATGACAAACTTCAGAATAGACTCTCAGGTTGACAGTTTGAGGAAGTTTCATCACCACTTTGAGGTCATGTCGTCAAACCAAACCACCATCCTCGTGAATTTGGTCCTTCTGGTGACCCTGAACCAGATTTAGGTTTTTTTTTTTTTGTATTTGTAACAACAACTCTCTGAATTGAGAAGAGTACCTTCATGAAGGCGATGAAAAGACCTTCAGGATCCTTTGGTCCAGAACACAAACTAGATTTTATTAAAGTAGAAATCCAAAGACGTGACAGAAAGAGTTCTCAGCTGAACATTTTCAGGTTTCTCTGTCAGAGGTTATTCCACATATTTACTGTAGACCACAAAGGATGTCATGAATTATGTTCTTAACCACAATGATACTATCTGATAAACACCAGGACCATTTCACTTACTTCATTATAGATTTTTATAATGCTGACCAATTTAATAACTTATATTATAACTGTATAATCACGGTTAATACTGTTCATTATCACACACTGTATATTTACATCTATAATTACATTTGTCCTTTGTCCATACTGTTAATATATCTTATAATATATTTATATGTGCACCGTTATTTATATATGTTTATATGTACATTACTCTGCACTTTACTGCTTTTGCTTTGCTGTCTTTTGTTATCTTACTACTGCGATGATAATAAACCTGAATCTAATCTAATCTTATTTGGCGTGGTGTGTTGGGCAACATCATACTAACCCTGAAACCTTAGTATACATGGGACAAAGTCCAGACCAGAGGTGTTATTTCACTTGTGTAGAACACAACATGTTCATGTCAGATGAGTTCTCACATGTTAGAATAACAAAACGACCACAAACCACAAAACTAACCATGAAACAGAGGGATGACTGAGCAGCAGCATGTGTAGGGAAGCTTCAATAACATAACATGATGAAGTACAAAACAAATTCATGACTACAAATGTCTTGAACACGAGCAGCAGTGACTTCTTCAGAACTTCAGGAGGAAAATCTGCAGACCAGCGGACATGAGGACTGACAGCACATGAAAAGCATTAATAACAGAGGTGAATTAGCCGCCCCTAAACGAGTCAGTTAGCTTAAGTAGTCCAGCCTGCGTCCTGGTTCACACCGAGTCCTCACTGTGTTTGAGGTTTGACTGATGTGACGAGTAACAGTGTTTGAAAATCTTTTACTTTCATTTTCACAATGTTTTTAAGGATCTCCGATCAAATTGTTCTGATCCAAGTCAAGTGTGTTCACCTCAAAATTGAAATAGAAAACTGCATTTTCTACAGAACATGTGGTGTGGATGCCTTCTGCTGAAATGTCTGATGCAAAATGTGAAATGAGCTGAAAAACAGTAGAATGTTGTAATAAAGTTTAAAGTCGAATAAAGTCAGCAGCTGAAATATGTAAAAGTAATGAAAGCTGAAAGTGTTGAAGGTTTGTAGAAAGATTTGAAGGTTGTTCCATTTATTTTAACGTAAAAATGTTTGTGGAAAAACTTGAATATTTTTAAAAGTATAAAAGGTACAAATGAGTAAAATAATAGCCATCCTGTCCTAAATGAGCTGAATGTTGTGATATCTGAATGGTTTCTGTAGGATAAAGTATGTAGGAGTAGTTAGGTGGTGTAAGAATAACAATAAAGATTTGAAGAACAATAGTGTGAAGACTGATAATTAGTGTGAACACTAATTAATCTTCGCTATCTGAAGGTCTTCTGGGTAACCACACAGAGATCACCTGAGAGGATGGGTACTCAATCCTCCTCCAAACAAATTGATGTGGCTCAAAAAGCCAGACTGCTTGAAGAAAAGGAAGCTCGTACAGAAAAAACTGCAGACCAAGATCACGTGTGAAACAATCAGAAAACTGTTGAACCAGGACACATCCTGTGGGCAAATGTTGATGGTGTCAGCGTTCCCATGAGTCTTTGCTGTCCCCTACCAACAAAGTGACTCACAGAGGAAACAGATGAGCTAAAATAAGAAAAATAATCTAAAATACTTTTAGAAGAACTGAAAAAGATGAAGTGGACTTTGATGTCTTGAGCCTGGTTTTATAGTTTATTCTGACCTTTGACCTCCTTCATGTTGGTGATTTGAAACTCTTCCATTTAATGCACTTTTTTCACACTTTAACACACACTTTACAATTTAACACACACTTTACAATTATTGATTATTTATTATCTCTGTCCTCTAAATTCATATAAAACATTGTGAGTTTTTTTATTTTGTCTTTTAACGTCAGCTTATGTCAGTTTCGTGTCAGCAGTGAAGTGATTTTCCTTCTCATGAATTATCCAGATGGACTGTTGAAGTTTGTGTTTCATTATTTTAGAATTTAGATAATTTATTGAGCTGATGAGACATGATACGACTCAGTTATGGTTTGCTTTATTTTGAATGTATTAATTAACTGATCAGCTCTAATGATTAACTCAGGCTTCCATCAGCTGTGAGGAGGAAGGTGTGATTGAAGTTGTCTGTTTGTCTGAACAGGGCCGACAGCTCATGACCTCATGTTAAGTTTGAAAATGTTTTTTGTTGTTTATTTTGTTTTAAATTAATGATATGATTGATGAAGGAAAAGAGAAATGAGCGACTGTGTTTTTTTGGATCATTTATAACATGTGAGTCAAAAGTAGATCCCTGAAACCTGACACAGCGTTTTTACTAGAAAAAGGACAAGACAAAGTCAAAGACTTCGGACCCGTTGGAAGAACAGTGGTTCTTCCAACGGGTCAATCCATGCCAAGGACAATCCATGCTCAGTTGAACTTTTTTGATCCATATAGATGGAATGATGCACCAGATGGAGCACATTGCACAATAATCAGCTGGTTCTCCGTGCTACTACTGGAGGCCAGTGAACAAAGAAACCGGCTAAATGACCATGTCTGTTTGTTGTTTCCATATATGGTTGTGGGCGTGTCTTTGTTGCAGTTATAAAGGCTTGCTCCTCAGACTGACTCTTAACTGGATACTTCTGCTCTTTAGGGTGAGTTTGTTTTATTTTCATCTCCATGTGATACAGCACAGACTGTTAAAGAGGAACAAACATTAATAAAACATGAACATGAATATTTTAACTTAAACTGAGACAATCATTAAAAACACTTGTTCCAATCTTTCCAATTGTCTTTTTATGAAGATGATCACTGGACTAATCAATATTTTACATTCAAAAAACATTTCCTGTCTGTTTTCAGTAAAAGCTGTTATAGACTCAGATAACAGATAAGCAGAGAAAATATATTTTGATTTATTATACTGTAAAACTTAAAATACCTTAAAAAATCCATAAATCTGAAAAAAAACTGTCAAACCTCTTAATTAAAAAAAACATTTTAAATACTTCACTATTTTCATATTTAATTGTAATTAAAGAGTTAGGATGAAGAGCTTTTTGATGTATGTGAAGGTCTGAAACATTTTCATCTGCTGATTAACAACTTAATCTTATTGGAATTCATTCAATTGCATTCAGTCTTAATTTATACCTTTATTCACACAAAAGTGATGATTCAGAATTAATTCATGGATTAATCAATGCTGGGTAATGTTATCTGTACAGTTTCAGGGACTTTTAAAGTTCTTTAAATGTAGAATCAAAGGTTTTCCAAACTTCTACCTTAAAAGCAGACTGAAGGCAGCTTTTTCTCATTTAGTTTCATTCAGTGTGTCTTCATCCTTATAAAACATGTTCAGATTGTTTAATCCTTAATATGATTCAGATTGTTAAATTAGATTTATTTCATCAGTTTAGTTTGATTTAAGCTCACTGAAGGTTGTGTTTCTTAATAATGACTTCATTAGATTAATTAATTAATGGCTCATTAATGAATCATTCATTAAACATCAATATCAAAGATTTTAGAATAATTTATGGAGAAGAGGACGATTAGCATTTAGGGATTAATGTAGCCTCACGCTAAGCCTCTGATGCCAGACAGATGTGTGTGGCGAGGTGTCTTCAATGTGTCGGCGTCTCTCTGGTTCCCATGGCGATCATCTGCCTGCTGTCCAACATCCTGCTGCTGTTTCCTGACCTGAAGACCGAGTTCCTGTTGAAGGGTCATGTTACCAGAGAGGCTATGTGGGCCACGGGTGTGTGGGGGCCCGGGATACTGGTATGTGTGTGTGTGTGTGTGTGTGTGTGTGTGTGTGTGTGTGTGTGTGTGTGTGTGTGTGTCTCTACATGTATGTAGTGTGTGTCATGTGTTGTGTGACACATGCAATGATGAAAAACTGTCTGTTTGTGTGTGAGTCTGTGAGTCATTTTCAGTTCTGTGTATTTTAGTATTCCCTCACGTGTTTTTGTATCATTTCTCACCAGATTATTATAAACACAACTACATACTGATTATATATAAAGAGACAAAACTACACGCTGATTTTATATAAAGAGACAAACTACACACTGATTATATATAAAGAGACAAAACTACACACTGATTTTATATAAAGAGACAAACTACACACTGATTATATATAAAGAGACAAACTACATACTGATTATATATAAAGAGACAAAACTACACACTGATTATATATAAAGAGACAAAACTACACACTGATTTTATATAAAGAGACAAACTACACACTGATTATATATAAAGAGACAAACTACATACTGATTATATATAAAGAGACAAACTACATACTGATTATATATAAAGAGACAAAACTACACACTGATTTTATATAAAGAGACAAACTACACACTGATTATATATAAAGAGACAAAACTACACACTGATTTTATATAGAGACAAACTACATACTGATTATATAAAAAAGACAAAACTACACTCTGGTTTTATATAGAGAAAAAACTACACACTGATTATATAAAATGAGACAAAACTATACACACCTTTTTATATAAAGAGACAAAACTACACGCTGATTTTATGTAAAGAGACAAAACTACACGCTGATTTTATCTGTAGATTTCTTTTAAAATCTATTACTGCAGTGGATATTTAAAATAATCTCAATATTGTACTAAAGTACAGAATGTGAGTACATGTTCTTAGTTTCTTTTAACCTAGTTACTTAAACATTGAATGATGTTATGGTAAATTTTACTTTACTATCATTCGAATGTGATCAATATCAAAACTTTCAAATATAAAAACTGATCATAGAAACAAACTATCAAGAAACAGACACATTATGTGATTCTTCTTTCAAACACTGAAGTTTGTCCTCATGTCTGATTTCAGGGTTTGATCACAGCTCGAGCTTTTGTGCAAAGCAGTAAAACCAGAGGATGCTTTGCATTCAGGAGTCAGGTAATTTTATCAGCGCTGAACATCTGTAAACATCTACAGATGTTTTCTTGGGTCTTACAGATGTTTCTCTTTGTGTCAGGTGTTATATCAAATCAAATCAAATCAAATTTTATTTGTATAGCCCAAATTCACAAAACACATTTTGCCTCTGAGGGCTTTACAATCTGTACAGGGAGTGACACCCTCTGTCCTTAGACCCTCGGTTCGAGTGAGGAAAAACTTGCCCACAAAAAACCCTTTTAACAGGGAAAAAAGGTGGAAGAAACCTCAGGAAGAGCCACAGAGGAGGGATCCCTCTCCCAGGACGGACAGACGTGCAATAGATGTCACGTGTACAGAACAAGTCAACACAAACATATTGTACAATTACAATGAATGATAAAATGATAAAATGACAATGAATTACAATGAATGTGATAGAGATAGAGAGACACAGATGCACAGCAGCAGCAAATCTTTAACTAACTATAAACTGTAATGGAGATATGGCAGCAATAATGACAGTAATAATATATGTAGTGGACGTCATGCAGGACCACAGCAGCAGCCACGATCCATGAGAACCTGCTGGACGACAGAGCACAGAGACTCCAGGGAAGAAGTTTAGTTAGTAAGATGCATTAATGAGACATGTATGTTTACAGATGGTGATGGTGACAGACAGACAGACAGACAGACAGACAGACAGACAGACAGACAGACAGACAAAGAGGGGGGGTGGGGGGCCATAACTGCATAACAGCATAACTAAGGGATGACCTGAGCCAGCCCTAACCATAAGCTCTATCAAAAAGAAAAGTCTTAAGTCTACTCTTAAAAGTGTTGACCGTGTCTGCCTCCCGAACCCAGAATGGTAGTTTGTTCCATAGATGTTCCATTATAGATGTTTCTCTTTGTGTCAGGTGTTACAGATGTTTCTCTCTATGTCCAGATGATGTGTCGGGTGTAACAGATGTTTTGCTTTATGTCCAGATGTTGTGTCAGGTGCTGTACTCCTGCATGTGTCTTCTGGCTGCTGGGAGCTGCTGTCTGGTCAGTGCCACCGGTCTCTCTCAGGGTCCTCTCTGTTTGTACAACACCACCTCTGGTCAGAAATGGGGCGTCCCACTACAACCCGTCCCAGATGTGTGAGTCACATTCTTCTCCAGTCGCCTTGACCCTGATAAAGATGGTTAGGTGGTTATGGAAGATGAAAGTGGACTAACTGTGACCCTACTGACCCGTCTCTTGTCTCCTGGTCTCAGTCATGCAGGGTATCTGTACAATAGGACTCTGTGGTCTGGAGTCTGTCTGGAGCCCAGAGGTGTGGTTCTGTGGAATGTAGCTCTGTTTAGTGTGATGGGGGCTGCCAGTGGACTGCAAACTCTCCTCTGTGGAGCCAACATCCTCAACTCACTGCTGGGCCTGATCCTGGGACAAGGTTTCTGTCACAACAAGGTCTGTGTGCTCATATCCTGCTACCTTCATTAGGACCAGATGTTTTACTGTTTGTCTAGATGTCATGTTCGGTCTTACAAATGTTTTATCTTGTTACAGGTCAGTCCAGTTTCGGTGTGACGGGTCATGGATCCTGAACCAGAACTGTGGCTGAGTCAAGCTATAAAAATTTTTATTTTGGTGGGTTCCTGATCCTAAGTTCAGGTCAAAACTTTCAAAATAAAACAGCACTGATGCACTTTTGATAAAAAATAACTTTAAATATTTAAAAACAGCTCAACCTGATTTTGACGTTAAAAGATGAATTATTGTTTTATTTTTTACATTTTTTTTAAAATTACAAATTTCTTTGAAATCTTTCATCTTAAAAAATGTAAAAACTCATTGGTATCATTTCAAATTGATGAAACTAATTTAATAAATAATGTTAATTTATTTTCATTCGAGTATTATTTTAACGGATAATTTAGTGTAGTTATTAAAATTTTGTATATTGTCAAGTTGTGGATAGTTTATGAAATATATTGATAACATTTTTACATTTGATTGATTCTTTTTCATTTGTATTCATTTTACTGATTGTTTCATTTTATTTAAGACTAATAAATATCAACGTGGACATTTCTTCAGTGATTGTTTACATCAAAATTCATCACATTCACTTTTTATTAGCGATGCTCCGATCAATATTTTTTGGGGCCAATCCGATCACCGATCACAGGAATCATAAATCTGCCGATACCGATCACAGAATGGATGGGAGAATAATAATTAATAAAGTGGTAAAACCATTTGTACTAAAATAAATAAATACAATCAAGATCTTTATGTACCACAAACAACTTTTTTATTTATGTAACAGTAAACATGCTCTGTCAAGAGCAATAGATGAAATAAAATAAAAATAAATAAAAAAAATACTTAATTTAATTTAGGCAGTTTAGGCAATTTGGCAGTTTACTGCCACTGCATTGCTTAATAACCCTTAACTATAAGGAAACACAAATTACATCCACTTGATGGAAAAAAAAAATTCTCATTATTCTCTATAAGAGAGTAGTTTACAGATTATGGATAAATAACCTTAGCACAAACAAACAAACCTTAACTATGAGGCAATAAGCAAGTTCCACTTAATGGGACAAAAAACAAAATGTATTCCCTAGATGAAACAAAATAAACAGCCTTCCCAAGTTATGCCAACAAAAATCAAAGACCAAAACTGGCTCTAGCACTACTGCTTAGGCTACCATATTTTTTTTTTAAAGTGGACCTAAATTAATTATCAAGCATAAATGGCATTTTTTCTTTATAAGTATAAGCATCTCTGCATTTTTGGAGGTAAACCTACTCCTTTTCTCATCCACAACATGTGCTGCGGTGCTGAATAGTCTCTCGCTATCCACATTGGTGCATGGTGTACACAAGTAGACTCGTGCTCCTTCTGCAAGTGCGGGGAACCGCTCTTTATTAGCCTACCAGTAAGCAAGCAGCTGTCCACTACATGGTGTTAGGAGCTCAGACAGGTAAATCACACAAAGAAAAACAACAGTCTCAGGTAATTAATGTCACGTCAAAAAAAAGTCTCGTTACGCAATCAGCTTTTCTGATCTGCACTTTGAAAGCCCACCGATCAACCTGTTTAGAGTCCATATCGGCCGATCGATCGGAGCATCCCTACTTTTTATCTTTGTATATTTTATTTATTCATTTGTATAATAAATAAAATTAAAAATTAAAACAGTCAAAGTTTTACAAACAAAAGAATGAATGTGTTATAATTCACTTACGATAGAACGAGTCATTTGAAGTGCAAAGATTTATTTAAAATCATGTACAAACAAGAGGCTGGGTACGTTTCCTGTCTCAGTGCAGCACCTCCCTGTCAGCTGATCCGGAGTGGGTGGAGTAGATGTGTAGCTGAGGGAGGTTGATGCCGTCGTTGTGCAGATCCTCCTGCTTCTGTAACCCGTGAAGTTTTAAGACCAGGTCCTGGATGAAGACCTGGGGGGGGCATGCAGACGAGCACAAAATATATCACGTTACTGACATTTTTAACATGTTAGTGACATTTTTAACATGTTAGTGACACCTTTAACATGTTAGTGACATTTTTAACATGTTAGTGACATTTTTAACATGTTAGTGACACCTTTAACATGTTAGTGACATTTTTAACATGTTAGTGACATTTTTAACATGTTAGTGAAACCTTTAACATGTTAGTGACACCTTTAACATGTTAGTGACATTTTTAACATGTTAGTGACATTTTTAACATGTTAGTGACACCTTTAACATGTTAGTGACACCTTTAACATGTTAGTGACATTTTTAACATGTTAGCGACACCTTTAACATGTTAGTGACATTTTTAACATGTTAGTGACATTTTTAACATGTTAGTGACACCTTTAACATGTTAGTGACATTTTTAACATGTTAGTGACACCTTTAACATGTTAGTGACATTTTTAACATGTTAGTGACACCTTTAACATGTTAGTGACTTTTTTAACATGTTAGTGACGTTTTTTTCATTTATCAGACAGAAAACAGCTCATGTGTTACATCAATGATTCTCTATGCTTCTCACCTCTGTGTTGTTGTTACAGGAGTGAAAGATGTCCTGTAGAGACAAAAGACATGAGACATTGTGAGACACACAGACAGACAGACAGACAGACAGACAGACAGACAGACAGACAGACAAACAGGCAGACAGACAGTTACCTGCAGTCTCTGTGTTCTCTCCTCATCTGTCTTCAGGTCCAGTAGATCATCAATGTTCACCTCTTCTGGCATCTCATCTTCCTGAACAGAAAACAGTCCACGAATAAAGACTTCACACTTTCTATAAAACGGTTGTGAGCATTTGTGATGCAGTGTTTACTTCAGGTACTCAGGACCAGGCTGTAGGACTCATAAAGGGGATGGAAGTATGGAGTTATTTTTGTCTCAAATATATCTGTAAACGCACAGAGAGTGATCTACAAATGTTCCTTGATTTGCACACGTGTTTTGCTATCCACAAATACAAATTTCTAATTTGTAACTTGGATTTTGGTTTTTACAAATACACGTGTATTTGTAAATATATTGGGTATTTGTAAATATATAATTTCCCATTTGTAAAAACAAAAAAGCCATTTGTAAATCTGAAAATTCTGTTTGTGAAGCGTGATTCAGCATTTGTGGATCACCATTCACACATACGCATCTCTTTCCTCAATGACGTATTTCTGAAACGTTCTTGTCGAGATCCACACAGATCCACAAACAAATAGGTCGTGATTCACACATGGCCCGCCCTCCTCACCACGAGGTGGCAGTGTTGTTCTGTGTATATTGAACATTATATTTATTCAGCTTTCTGGCCGTAAAAACAACATTTCAAGATATATCTGGCATTGTTTGAGGACATTTCTAGCGAGAAATGTGTGTTTTACTTTCTAAATCTATGATGAATGAAAGCAAATTGTGTTTTATTAGTCCTCTGGCGATAATTTATCCGACTGCTTAGTCACTTTGCAGCGGGCGTCATGGTTACCATAACAACGGTGGCGGAGACTCCTTTCCAGAGCATGGATCTGTTACATCCATGCTCTGGAGTCTAAATCTTTGAGGCCGATCGGCCGTGATGAGTTCTGTATTTAACTGCTACACTATTCAGCCTAACCCTAACCCTATTACCAGTGTTGTGTTAGAGTACTCTAATTACTTTTTTCGTGTAACGTGTAACATAACGCGTTAGTTTCGTGCGTTAAGTAGTCAGTAACTCTTTTTTTTAAAAGTAACCCGTTACTTTAAGAATTTCTCTGGCCTGCTTATTGTCGCTGGGGCATCCACTGCCGAGGAACTGCCTCCTGCACCTGTCAGCGGAGGAGACACCGAGTCCGACTTTTTTTCATTTACAGAGGACAGACAGGTCTCAAAGTCGGTGGACACTGAAATTGCTGAGTATCTTAAGTCAGGTGTCGAGATCTATCTGCTAAACAAGTTCCCCAGGATCAAGACAGTATTTCTGCGGTTCAATACCCCACCACCCTCCAGCGCACCCGTGGAGAGGCTGTTCAGCCTCGGGAGTCTCGTTCTTACTCCTCAGAGAAATCGACTGTCGGACAGACGTTTTGAAAATCTTCTCCTGCTACGTTTTAATCACTACTTTGAAGAGTAAATGTAAGTGGACGATGGTAAAGTGACACTTTAATAGAATTTTCATAGTTCATATTAGGGTATTTGTCATTTGCCTGTGTGCCAGTGAGCAATTCTATTGTTTGTGTCATTCGGCCTGTTATCATTTTTGTTTGACAGAGAGGCAGCTGTTCACATTTCTGTTAGATCGTTGACTGCTCGTTAATTTCTAAATGGATCTGAATCTGCTACCTGTTTACCTCAGATTGTGTTTACTTAAGCATACTTAAATGCACTTTCATAACTGCATTCGGTTAAAAATTCAGGAGTTACCTATGTTCTGACTGATGAAAAAATAATGAATTAATAAAACGCTATGTGGCATACTGCGGACTGTCTTTCCTCTTATTGTTGTCCTGCAGAGTTCATTTGGTTGGATGACTGACTGAAAGGAGTCTCCGCCGCCGTTGTTATGATAACCATGACGTCCACTGCAAAGTGACTAAGCAGTCGGATAAATTATCGCTAGAGGACTAATAAAACACAATTTGCTTTCATTCAACATAGATTTAGAAAGTAAAACCAATGCCAGATATATCTTGAAATGTTGTTTTTACGGCCAGAAAGCTGAATAAATATAACATTCAATATACACATAGAACAACACTGCCACCTAGTGGTGAGGAGGGCGGGCCATGTGTGACTCACGACCTATTTGTTTGTGGATCTCGACAAGAACGTCTCAGAAATACGTCATTGAGGAAAGAGATGCGTATGTGTGAATGGTGATCCACAAATGCTGAATCACGCTTCACAAACAGAATTTTCAGATTTACAAATGGCTTTTTTTGTTTTTACAAATGGAAGTTATATATTTACAAATACCCAATATATTTACAAATACACGTGTATTTGTAAAAACCAAAATACAACTTACAAATTAGAAATTTGTACTCCATATGGCAGAGACTGAACCATGTGACACAGACACAGAAAGTGACTCTTCGGTCTCCTCTTTGTTGTCACGGTAACCCAACCCGACTGTAGTGGCTATCCGAAAAACCAAAAAGCCACTTGAGGGAATTTGAAGTCCTTTGTAACTCGTAGTGGTGGCAAAAATCAGATCTTCCAAGAAAGAATGCTTTGACGTTTTATTAATGCAAATTAACAAACTACAAAAATACGGGTGTACTAAATAAATGACTTAAACTGTGCTCGTTAACTTAAGCAAAACTGAAGTGATCTGATAAAGCACAGCACCTTTAATATATACACACACACTACAAACTGTGTGGCTTCCTACTCCTAAGTTGTGATTTTCCCTACCACCTGTCCACCGTGACTTCCTTTTCTAACCTTCACTCCTAATTCCATTCACGTGTGAATCGGTCAGCTGTGCAGGTGACGTCACAAACACAACACCCCACATTACCACACCCCACATTACCGCACATGAAAAATTGGCTACAACACACGGCCCTTAATTGTTACTGTACAATAACATAACAATTCAACAACATACAACAATGGAGCCAATTAAAAGGTCCATACTGCACAGGTGTGCTCAGTCCATATTCTTCATGAATGTGTCCATAGGATCAGATGTAACCCCACTGTTGGGATATAAGGCCTACATCAGTGTTTATTCAGCTTCTTGCAAAAGACAAATCTTGGTGACTGGCGCTCCAAGATATTGCACTTGGTTTGGACTTTGACAGATCGTACGAGTCCTTACGTCAGGAAAGGTCTGCAGTACCTTCCCAACAACCAAGATCCACGGGGCAGTAGAATCTGCTACAATAACAATGTCTCCTGCAACAAAGCTTCTTCTGTCTTTTGTCCAACGATGTCGTTCTTGTAACAGTGGCAAGTACTCCCGAATCCAGCGATGCCAAAAAGGTCTGATAGGAACTGAATTTGTCTCCATCGCGCTTGGTGTACAAATCCTCCTTCTCAAAGAGCCCAGGAGGTAACGCAGGTTTACCTTTCATCAAAAGGATATGATTGGGAGTCAGAGGTTCCAAATCATGAGGGTCATCTGAAATCTTTGTGAGGGACGGTCATTCAGTATGGCTTCCACTTCACACAGAAATGTCTGCAGTCCTTCGTCATCCACACTTTGCTGATGAAGTACTGAGTTCAGCACCTTTCTGACCATACGAATGATTCTTTCCCACACTCCGCCATGATGTGATGCAGCAGGAGTGTTGAAGCTCCATTTTATTCCAGACTGAAGCAATGTGTTTTGAATTTTCTTATGATTAAGAGCAGATAATGCTTCTCTCAGTTCACGTTCTGCTCCAACAAAGTTGGTTCCATTATCTGATATGATGTGTGTTACTTGACCTCGTCTAGATATAAATCTCCGCAGTGCATTAATGCAAGAACTTGTATCCAATGAATATGCCATTTCCAAATGCACTGCCCTGCTTGCCATGCAGGTGAAGATAACACCAAATCGTTTGATGAGACTGCGGCCTCTCTTCACTGCAAAAGGGCCAAAATAATCCACACCCACATTTGTGAATGGTGGGTAGTCAGGTTGCAGTCTTTCTTTTGCAAATCTGCCATCTTTGTTCGCCTAGCTTTCTGTAGCGTCTGCAAATAACGCAGGAAGAGATGATCTTTCTTGCAGCAGCATTTGCGTTGGTGATCCAGTACTGCTGACGAAGTCTGGAAAGCAGGTGATTTCTTCCACAATGTCCTAACTGTTCATGAATGTGGCGTAAAATCAGAGTGGAGATGTGTTGGTCTTTTGCAAGGATGACTGGATGTTTTATTTCATCAGACATTGCAGCTTTGCTGAGCCTTCCTCCCACTCTCAAAAGCCCATTCCTTAACACTGGATCAAGTTTGTAAAGATGACTGTTTTCTTGACTCCAGATGTTCCTTTTTCAAAGCAGCTACTTCATCACTGAACTTGTCCTGTTGACAGTACCGGATGATGGCTCTCAGCAGCGGCAACATCCTCAGGAGACAAGGTTTGATTCCTCAGTGTAGCTCTAAATCTATGCATCTCCTCTTCCACTTTCTTCTTTTGTTGAGGTAAATCAAGTCCACTGCTCAACACTGAAGCTTGTACTTCTTTTCTTTCTGATTTGACAACTGAATCATGTTTCTCACCCGGAGAAACCATGCAACTGAGATCTTTAACCTTCTCCATGAAGAGAAATAGGCTATCAGCCGATTTGTTGCATTTTGTCCATCCTGGCTGAGAACAGTATCTGTTGCATTTGGTGCATCTTTCATAACAACAGTATTTACTGTAGCTTCTCCTCTGACCTCTGGGTCGTCACCTGTGATAAAAACAGAATCCACAATGTTAATAGGCCATTCTCTTTCACTCTTGAAAAGAAAGTCTGGGCCATAGATCCATCTGCTGCGCGTTAGAAGATACTCAGCTGTGACACCACGAGAGGCCTCATCAGCTGGATTCTGCTTGGTATCAACATACCGCCACTGTGAAACAGCAGTGGCTTCTCTTATCGTAGATATCCTATTAGCCACAAAAGTCGCTTTGTTTCGTTCCTGATGTACTTAAGTACAGTTGTACTGTCAGTCCAGAAGACAGAATTTTCTAGCTCCAGTCGCAATTCTGCTTTCAACATAATGTCAACTCGCACTGCAAGCACTGCAGCTGTAAGTTCCATCCTTGGAATAGTCACCTTCTTTACTGGAGCAACTCGTGCTTTTCCTAGAATGAAACCCAAATGAATCTTGTCTTTGTCATTTTTCAGCCTCAGGTATGAAACAGTGCCATAACCATCCTCGCTGGCGTCGGAAAAGTGGTGTAATTGGGCACTTATGAGTTGTCCAAACTCTTTGGGTTTTATGCATCGTGGCACACTAAATGTGCTTAGTCTTTTAAGTCCTTTAGCCACTCCAACCACTGCAGCTGATAGTTTTCAGGCAGGTGATCGTCCCAACTGTAGCTCAACTTACAGAGGTGTTGCATCATAAGCTTGACAGGTAGAGTAAAGGGTGCTAGGAATCCAATAGGGTCAAAAACTGAACTCACCACAGACAAAATACCTCGTCTGGTGAATGGTCTTTCCTGAACTGCCATCTTGAACCTGAAGGTGTCAGTTTCTGCACACCACTGTAGTCCCAACGTTTCTCGACAGGAAGATTGTCTCTGTCGAAATCCAATTCTTTAACTTCCTTGGCTCGTTTTCCACATCAATAGATTCCAACACTGACTTACTGTTGCTCATCCATTTCACCAGCTGAAATCCTCCCAACTGACACACGGCTGTCAGGTCTTTTACCAATGCCATGGCTTCTGCCTCTGAAGGCAGGGACTTCAAGCAATCGTCCACATAAAAATTGTGCTTGATGGTGTTGGTCACATATGTTGGGAAATCTGCCCTGTTGTCATCAGCAACCTTTCTTAATGCGAAACTGGCACAGCTGGGCGACGATATCGCACCAAACAGATGAACAGTCATCCTATATTCAGTGGCGGTTGTGTCAGATCACCATTTGACCACCATCGAAGAAAGTCTATGTCCTGTTTTGCCACTTTGACTTGATGATACATGGCTTTTATGTCGATCACTGCTACAGATTCTTGACGAAACCTAGTCAGAACTCCAAGCAAAGAATTAGTCAGGTCAGGTCCTGAAGTAGTTGACTGTTGAGTGACATCCCTTTAAAACTTGCACCACAATCAAATACCACACGTAAGGTTTCTTTCTTAGGATGGCGCACGCCATGGTGTGGGATGTACCAGACTTTCCCATCCTGCCTTTCCAGTTGGTGTTCAGGCACCTTTTCTGCATACCCTTCGTTAATGACATCACAGAGAAACTGACTGTATTCCTCTTTAAATGTAGCATTTTTCTTCAATTTCCTCTTTAAACAGAGAGCTCTTTGCTCTGCGACCTGACAGTTGTTAGGCATATTCACATTATCCTCTCTGAAAGGTAATCTCAAACAGTAATGTCCATTATTAAGTTCAGCTGAACTGTTCATAATATCCATAAATTTGAGATCTTCCTGGACATTTCTGGTTTTTCCTCTGTTGATTTTCATTAAAATCAGAATTGTATTGTTTCATCAGTAGTTCCTCTATCTTAGCAATGGATATTCGGTTGGCTGAAATTGTGGGACAAGTGCTTCCAGTTTCATTGTTTCCTCTTAGTGGTCCATTGACGACCCACCCCAATAGGGTTCTGACAGCATAAGGTCCATCACCCATGCTGTGTACCACTTCCCATGGTTCTATTACCTTAGGAACGTTTGTTCCAATTAGCAGCTCCACATCAGCATCAATGACAGGAATTTCCACAGAGTTTAATTCTGGCCAAGCACTTAACTCTTCCTGATGTGGAATATTATCACGAGTCACAGGCATCTGATTCTGTGTGTACACGTCAGGTAATTCATAGTAGCTGTTGCTGTTGAGTGCAGCTACTTCCAATCCTGAGATGATGTGACTGTCAACAAGCCTTTCCTGATTCATTGTTCTTAATAAGATATTAGCTTTTCTTCCTCTCATCTTTAGCTCATTCATGAGTCGTTCAGAGCAAAAGTGGCTGTGCTACCAGGATCTAAGAACGCATACGTTTTATCATTTTACTGCCTTTCTTAGCCTTGATCTGCACAGGCACAATTGACAAAACACAATCCTGTGTTCCGGCCCCTATATGACCACATGTCTTGGGAGAAACTGCCCAATTTTTCCCTGCTGTTTCTTGCTGTGTATCCGCCACAAATTCTTTCTCCTTTGGATGGATATGGAGACTGGTAGGATGTTTCAGCTTACACAACTTACATGTCAGACGATTACGGCAGTCTTTGCTTATGTGTCCAACAGATAAACATCCAAAACAAACACCTTTCTCCTTTAGAAAGTTCATTTTTCTCTGTGTGATTTCCTTTCCATTTTGGGACACACCTCCAATCTGTGATCCTCTTCACACAACAGACAAGACACTTTGGGTGACTTATCAGGCATATTTTTTAGTTGAGTTGTGTTTCCAGAATTAACAGCTGCCACAGAGGTGGCAAAACTGCTTCCTTTCCTTTTAATGCGACCCTGTAAGACTTTATTTTCACCTTTATACTTTGGTAGTGAGCTAATGTCTTGAATATTTCCAAAGAGTGGATCAGAGGCAACAGATACTTGTCTCTCAATGAAAGTGACAATATCCCTGAAACCAGCTTGACGACATTGCTTCTCTTGCAGCTCATAAGCAGTATTTCTCCAGCTTTCCCTCAATTTATACGGCAACTTTAAGATTATTGCACGCATATTAGATGGCATGTTCATCTCTGACATGTAACTTATGTCCTCCATTGCATTACAGCATACACGCAAAAACAACCCAAAAGCTTGCAAGCCCTTAACGTCCTCCGACTTTACTGGTGACCACCCAGCGCTTTCTCCATATATGCAGTAGCTATTCGTTGCTCATTTCCAAAGCGGTCTTGTAATAGTGATCTAGCTCTTTGATACCCCCTTTCTGGTGGCATGTGTTGGCAGCTCTTTACCAGCTCCTGGGTTGTCCTCTGGTGTACTGCTCTAAATAATATAAGCAATCAACACTGCTTACTGCCTTTTTCCACTCCATGTTCAAAAGCTCTGATGAAAGTGATATACTCCAGAGGGTCTCCATCAAAGGTAGGTATATCTCTTAAGGGTAATGATAACGAAGACTGCTGCTGAACTAATAGAGAGGTTATATCATTTTGCTTTTGCATGATGTGAAGAAGATTGCCTTGGTCCTTATTAGTTTGCAACAGCCCAGCATGCTGAATGGGCTCTGATATGGAAGGCATTGAGGGTTCTGTGTGATGTATAGTGTGACATGTTTGCAGAGATATTTGAGGGATGATTTGTCTGGGATACAGAACATGAGCTTCTGATTCAACTTCCTGTGAAACATTTTCCTTGGGCCGTGCTCCCATTGGCATTGCAACTTTACTGTCCCCTGGTGGTGGATGATTGAACTGTTTATTCAAATCCTTTGACTGTGCCTCTGCTGGCACTGTAGCTGTGGCCTCCTGTTGGTGGATGTTGGACTTGAATGATTGAACTTCGTGAAACAAATTCCTTAACAGAGGGTCTGAAAGATGATTTGCGTTTGAGCTCTCCAGATATGAGTTCATTCCGTCTGACTGAGCTCTTGAGCTCCGCACATCAGAGCCTCTGTACCTAAGAACAGTAACCTTTGCTGTATGGGCAGCAATTTGGCTTTGCAGTTCCAGCAATTCCTTTTCCTTCTGATTTGCTCCTCTTGAGCCTCCAGCTCATGTTTTTCTTTGAGGGTGGCTGCCATAGCAAGGAGAGCAGCCCTTTCAGCCTCAGCTTTAAGGCATGCAGAGGAGGTTGATGACCGTGAGGATCTGTGGCTACTGTGACAACCTGATGAGCAAGTTTTACCACCAACACTAGAAACGCTGTCCCTGGACCAATCTCATCACTGATCACAGTTTTGCATCATTGTCATTAACCACAGTTATATTTGGCACAGCATCATCATCAGCTTTATCATCATCATCATCATCATCATCATCATCATCACCACCACCATCATCATCATCATCATCATCGCATTGATCCTTGGCATCAAATAACCACTTTTCATTTTTGCATTATTTCTTTGTTGCAGTTCTTTCGTGTTTCAACCCATTCATGTTGTTTGAACATTTCATCCTCTGTTAATAGCGGTTTCATTGATTCATGCAACTCTGTTATTTCCACAGTCAGCTTTAAACAGGTTTCATATTTTGTTTGTACTTCTGACACACTTTTATTTGAACGCATCAGTTGCTCAACTTCCTTTGTTAGTTTATGG
Source organism: Miichthys miiuy (assembly GCA_036365135.1). NCBI lineage: Eukaryota > Metazoa > Chordata > Actinopteri > Sciaenidae > Miichthys > Miichthys miiuy. Next base: position 337,135 of record CM071607.1, on the reverse strand, counting down.
AGTTGCTTTACTTTGGAATTCCATTCCTTTTGTTTTGATAATTTTTTTGCTTCCATTGCTTTTAGTGTGAATCTGACCGGTCTTTTACCCAGTTCCTTTTCCGCTTCGCTTTGATTGACAGGTAGATTCGCTTCGCGTCACTCATTTCACTACGTATCGAGCAGATCCGCCCACGTCTTTATTCACAGTTGTAGCTGGATTTACCTGTATCCTGCATGTGAGAAAGCCAATCTTTTCCGCACATCTAAATGCAACTGTGTGATCGTCCTACCGTGATTCTTCAGCGTTTCTTTCGCTCAGTGCTGCCAATCACCGTCGCACATAATCACGATCCTGGCTTGAAGCACAGTTTTGTAACTTAATGTAGTGGCTATCGAAAACCAAAAAGCCACTTGAGGGAATTTGAAGTCCTTTGTAACTCGTAGTGGTGGCAAAAAATCAGATCTTCCAAGAAAGAATGCTTTGACGTTTTATTAATGCAAATTAACAAACTACAAAAAATACGGGTGTACTAAATAAATGACTTAAACTGTGCTCGTTAACTTAAGCAAAACTGAAGTGATCTGATAAACGCACAGCACCTTTAATATATACACACACACGATTACAAACTGTGTGGCTTCCCTACTCCTAAGTTGTGATTTTCCTACCACCTGTCCACCCGTGACTTTTCTAACCTTCACTCCTAATTCCATTCACGTGTGAATCGGTCAGCTGTGCAGGTGACGTCACAAACACAACACCCCACATTACACACCCCACATTACCGCACGAAAAATTGGCTACAACACCGACCTTTGACCTGTTTAGTGCCGCTGATCTGACAACGAGCTGCTCTGACTTTAAATATGACATCATGTGACTCCAGATGGTCGGACAGGAAATGAGCTGCAGATCTAATTAACTATTCATCAGCACACACACACACACACACGTCAATAACTCCACCCTCCCTAGAGGTTCAGGCCCATAAATCAAACCCTAAAGAATGGAGGAGGGTGGATAAATAGATGGATGACTGGTGGATGCAGACAGACTGATGGGGAAATAAAATTATGTGCTCTTTGTCCATGATGTGTTCACTGGCAGTCTGTTAGTTCACAACTTCTGTTGTAGTTTCTCCTTTACACTATGAAGGAGAGGGTGAAGTGAGGGGTATTCAGTGACGTGACAGTTGGACAAGTATCTGAATGTTGCATCACATTGCGCAGTATCAGACACTTTCTGTCCAAATGAATCAATGTGGGCTGAAACCAACTGAATACCCCTTGCCTCAGACTAGTTTCACAGATCTTACAAACTATTTATGATTGTTGATGACTCAACAGTTAATTAACTAATCGTATCAAAGTCATGAGTGTGATACAGTACCAGAACCAGGACTGTGGTTTTGCTGGTGGTTCTGGTTCTGGACTCACCCGGCCCCTGTACAGCTCGTCCAGTCCACAGTCGATCCACTTCTCCACATCCAGCCTCCTCTGCAGCTCTTTGCGGTTGTATTTGACGGTGATCCGGGCTTGTCGCCGCTGAAGGTTCGAACCTGGAGACTGGGCACCACACACCTTATTCACCCGCCGCCCCACCCGCTGAGCCGCCATCAGATGTCGGATTATATGTCAGATAACCAACCCTAACCCTAACTCAAATGTCAGATTAGAATATTTATAAATATGTTAATTGAATTATATTTAAATATGTTAATTATGTTAAATATTCGTGAAGTCAGACAGAAATAATAATAATAATACTAAAGATCAAAGACTCACTCTGAGTCCTGATGACATAAACTGCTCCTGTCGTCGGTGCAGCGCGTGCAGACCAACAGACACAGAACAGGGCGGGGACCACGCTGCTCGTGCTGCGTTCACGTGTTGTCGGGATTTCTGACATGCAGTCAGATTTAAAACGGAAACAGTTTGTTTTGATTTGTGAGGTTTTAAAACGTATTGTTGACTCGAGCTGCGTCACGTGTGTGACGTTGTGACGTGTCAGAGCTTCATCCTGATGACGTGTGTTTTTTGTTTTGGGTGTATTTCTGACATGATGGTAAGATTTACGAGGGACTTTTAAATGCATCATGACTGCATCCTGCTAGGTCCTAGTGCTCCTGGTTTCAGCTGGCAGAGAATGAATGAGCAGCAACTAAATATTCAGTGTGTAGCGGACCCTTGGTGCCGAGTAATGAGGCGGAGAGATTCAATGGGTGTTTTAAGTTTTATTTATCTCCGTAGCACCATGAAAACTATATAAAAAAAAAGAAATACAGAAAGAAAGATCAAATCAAATCCATGAATGAAACACTTAATTTACAAACCTAATACAATTCACAAATCATCAACAAAATTATCTCCTATTCAAAGACAGTTAAAAAGATACATTTATTAAACAATAGTCACAATTAATGTTAAAACTCAATTCAATAATGCAGGCGGAATCCCACAAACAAAACAAATTCAAACCTCCAAAGGGACAAAGGAAATCACAAACAAACTGAGGTCCACATACCTCGTTCCACTATACCAAGGGAGCTAGTGCTTTTACAGCGTTGAAGGTGCTGTATATAATTACAATACATAATTCAGACAAAACTTACTCACCATAGATAAACAAACAAACAAACAAAAAACACAGCCACACAGACGCTGCGCCAACCGAAGAGACAAAGACAATGGTGATGAGTACAGGTGAGGAGGTGCACAGGTGGAGCTTATGGGGCTTAATAGTCCCTTCCCACTACCTCTCTCAACAAACTGGCCACTAGATGGCAGTCCAAAGTCACAATCAATTCAGTGTCATTCACACAGTGTAACTGTAACTTGTAACGGTCACTTTGTAATGACACAAACGTCATCACAGCAGTGAACTCAGCTGTTTCCAATGATACTAATGAAGGCTCCATTTAGTTCCATTTAGTGCAGCAGAGACTTTCCAGCAGCATCCTGACCCTATTTGAGCTCAAGAAAATTTAAACTACAAACAGAAAGTACTTACATAAAAAGTACCCCAGAGAGAGAGAGAGAGAGAGAGAGAGAGAGAGAGAGAGAGAGAGAGAGAGAGAATTAGAATGTTATAATCTACTGAACAGAGAATTCCAATTGGCCCAATATTTAACCCAAATTAAAAAAACAAAAACAAAAAGACAAACCCTTACAAAATATAGATTCAGTGACCATAAACTTGCCATTGAAACTGGTCGCCATAAAAGGGAATGGGTAGAAAGAACAAAAAGAATTTGTATCGTATTGTTTCTCTCAAATATTGTTCACAAATCTGTGTAAATCTGTGATAGTGAGCACCTCTCCTTTGCAGAGATAATCCATCCCACCTCACAGGTGTGGCATATCAAGATGCTGATTAGACAGCATGAATATTGCACAGGTGTGCCTTAGGCAGGCCACAATAAAAGGCCACTCTGAAACGTGCAGTTTTATTTTATTGGGGGGATCTGGGGGGGTCAGAAAACCAGTCAGTAGCCCTATCTGGTGTGACCACCATTTGCCTCATGCAGTGCAACACATCTCCTTCTCATAGAGTTGATCAGGTTGTTGATTGTGGCCTGTGGAACGTTGGTCTACTCCTCTTCAATGGCTGTGCGGAGTTGCTGGATATTGGCAGGAACTGGAACACGCTGTCGTATACGCCGATCCAGAGCATCCCAAACATGCTCAATGGGTGACATGTCCGGTGAGCATGCTGGCCATGCAAGAACTGGGATGTTTTCAGCTTCCAGGAATTGTGTACAGATCCTTGTAACATGGGGCCGTGTATTATCATGCTGCAACATGAGGTGATGGTCGTGGATGAATGGCACAACAATGGGCCTCAGGATCTCGTCACGGTATCTCTGTGCTTTCACAATGCCATCAATAAAATGCACTTGTGTTCGTCATCCATAACATACGCCTGCCCATACCATAACCCCTCTGCCACCATGGGCCACTCAATCCACAACATTGACATCAGAAAACCGCTCACCTACATGATGTCTGCTATCTGCCCTGAACAGTGAAAACCGTGATTCATCCGTGAAGAGAACACCTCTCCAACGTGCCAGACGCACGAAATTCTTTGGTTATGCAAACAGATTGTTGCAGCAGCTGTCCGAATGGCTGGTCTCAGACGATCTTGGAGGTGAACATGCTGGATGTGGAGGTTCTGGGCTGGTGTGGTTACACGTGGTCTGCGGTTGTGAGGCCAGTGGGATGTACTGCCAAATTCTCTGAAACGCCTTTGGAGACGGTTTATGGTAGAGAAATGAACATTCAATTCACGGGCAACAGCTCTGGTGGACATTCCTGCTGTCAGCATGCCAAATGCACGCTCCCTCAAAACTTGCGACATCTGTGGCATTGTGCTGTGTGATGAAACTGAACATTTTAGAGTGGCCTTTTATTGTGGCCAGCCTAAGGCACACCTGTGCAATAATCATGCTGTCTAATCAGCATCTTTATATGCCACACCTGTGAGATGGGATGGATTATCTCGGCAAAAGAGAAGTGCTCACTATCACAGATTTACAGATTTGTGAACAATATTTGAGAAAAATGGATATTTTGTGTATATAGAAAATGTTTTATATCTCATGAAAATGGGAGCAAAAACAAAAGTGTTGCATTTCTATTTTTGTTCAGTGTAATATTTCAGAAACTTAGAACGAGTGATTCTTGAAGGACTTTGCACAGAACGCCTCCGACAGCCCAAACAGAAACAAACTCTCCTATGTCTGACACCATTTTTATAAAAAGTGAACTCCACTTTAAGACGTGCAGCCACCAGACCTCTCTCCTTGTGAGCCAAATGCTCATCTTAGCTTGACCTAACAGAAAATTAACCAAACATAGACTTTATCTTTGTGGAGCAGAAAATCTGGGACCAAAGATAAAGAGTCTGTCCTCTAAACCCTGTCCCAGACCACTAATCCACTGCTGCAGTGCAGAGAAGAGGGGAGCCAGTCTGTTTCCTTAGATTGGCAGAAAACACAGTGACTTGTTGCTCTTTGGTCTATATGTGCCACATGTCTGTTTGTAGTCACAGCTGGAGGTCCGTGAAGTGTCCACATCAGCTCCAGTAAGAACAGGTGTTTGTCATACCCAAGGCTTTCCACCCTGCGAAGCAGCATGGATGCTGTGGCAGACCAGAGCTGCTGCGTATGATGGAGGAAGAGCTGCGCAGTCTGGAGCCAAAAGGTCGTAATTCGACTACGGAGGTCAACTACTCCCTGTCCCCCCTCTGACAGGGTAAAAACAGCACAGCTGATCTAGTCCAGTGGTATTCTCCCCAGAAGAAGTTGGTCAGTTGTTTCTAGATTTCCATAATCAGTGTATCTGGAGGTTCTATGACCATAAGCCGATGCCAGTCCTAAAAAAGTCCTACATCCAAGACCTGAAACTTGGACAGGTCAATGATGTCTCTGATTAAAAACAGATTGTCCATTATTGAGCGCCCAGGAACACAGTATGTTTGGCTGGTGTGTACAATCATGTCCATGCACTCTTTGAGTCTGTTGGAAAGCATTAGCGATTATTTTGTAGTCCGTGCACAACAATGACACCGGCCTCCAGCTTTTTAGGAGGCTGAGATCTCCTTTTTTTGGCATCAGTGTCAGGACTGCCCTGGTACAGCTCTTTTCCGAGCAGAGTCCAAAATCTTTTATAAAATTCTGAGAGAAGTCCGTCTATCCCAGATGACCGACCACAGCTGAGCTGCTGAACCGCCTCAGACATCTCGTTAAAGGAGATGGTGGACTCTAGTGAAGCAGACTGTGCTTCACCCAGCTGAGGCAGTCCATCCAGGATCTCCACCACGCAGTCAGAGTCACACCTGTCAGCACTAAACAGGCCAGCATAGAAGTCTATGGCTAGCTTCCTCATCTCTGATGGGTCAGATGTTAGATCCCCATTAGGAAGCTTTAGATGGATCATCTGGTTGTGCTCTCTCACTCTTCTCTCCAACTTGAAGAAGAAGCGAGTTGGAGCATCGATGTCTTTGATGGTGGAGTCTCGGGTTCTAAATAAAGCTGCCTTTGCTTTTTCATGTAGCAATCTACCTAAAGCCTCTCTCCTGTTCTCCCATGTCCTGTTGTTACTGTCTGCCCCATTAATCATTCTGTCTTGGAGTGTTGTGATCTCCTTCTCTAACTCCTCAAAACTGTGTTTTTCTGTTCCTGTTGTGTGTGCCGTGTAGTGCTGACAAAAAATCCTAATTTGTGTTTTTCCCACTCCCACCACTTAGTTAAATTTTAAAAGTCTGACTTTCTCTGACTCCATTCAGTCCAGAAGTCAGAGAAGGACTGACAGAAAACCCTGTCCTGGATCAGTCTTACATTAAAGTGCCAATAGGGACAACGTTGGCGTGGTGCTAATAAAGAAATATCTGATGTCATTAAGTGATGATCTGAGAACCCTACAGGTGAAATTGTTGCACTGACCAACCTGTTGTTGCAGCTTTTATTGACATAAATCCTGTTGAGTCTGGCTGCGTTCACTCTACCATCAGTGACTTTCACCCACGAGTACTGTTTGACCACATGGTGGAGTTTCCTCCAAACATCTGTGAGGTCCTTTCCTGAGACTACACTGGACAGGATGGAGGCTGATGATGGATGAGGCTCTGCTGTATTCCTGTCCTCTGAAGGATTTGTTGTGCAGTTCCAATCTCCTCCCACCACTAAAACTGAACTATTGCTGAAATGTTTAATTTTATCACTGAGTTTGTGAAATAATTCTGCTCAAACAGGTCCAGAGTTCACAGAGCGTACACGTTCACCTGCTGAAACATCTTTTACCTAAAGGTGTTCTGAAAACAAAACTGCTACACCTGCACTGAGGTTAGTACCATGACTGAGAAACACCTGTCCTCTCCAGCTCATCCTCCACTCCACTTCATTGTCCGCTGAGCTGTGTGTCTCTTGTAAAAGAAGTACATCTATGTTCTTAACTCTAGTGAGCTCAGCTAACAGTGCTCATTTATTTCTGTCCCTCCCTCTGTTCATGTTTAAAGTTCCCACTCTTAACCTGTCCATATATATCAAAGAGAGAGAGAGGAAAGACAGAAAAGAGAGAACAGTGAAACCCTTCAGAGAACAGACCACCCTCAGTGCTTCAGCCACCCTTAAACATTCAAAGGAACCTTTTCACGTTTTTCTTTATGAAGTTTAGTCAATATCTTTTTCAAACGAAACCTTTTCTGTTTGCTGAGCTGTTCATAATCAACCATTTTTCTGATCTTCAACACAGAATGAATGAATCCGTCTATATCAGGGAAGAAGTAAGTCACTTCCACAGACTGCCTGCCATTCAGGTTTCATCCAGAAAGTTACTGATCTCCTGTAATGAATAAGACTGCTGATCATCCTGTGATAAAACATCACATCAACTGTGACATGGAGTCATCTTCCAACATCTCCTCATCATCATTTTCAAAATTTACACGTTTTTTTTGATCAGCAGCCTCACCTGTCTGAGTGTCAACCACTTGTTCTGTCTTCACTATCTGGCCTCTTCTCTTCCACTTCACTGTTAACCTGCACGGTTCTTTTATTTGCAGGTGTGTCAGAGTGCACTTCAGTCAGCCCAGTTCTTTTCCAGGTGGGTGTTACTAGCGGAATGCTGGAGACAGCGCTCCCCGCAGCCTGCGGCTCCACAGCGCTGCTCGCAGCTCGCAGCTCACCCGGAGTCTGCGGCTCCGCAGTAGGGGTGAGCGGATCGATTTAAAATATCGATAGTATCGATACTAACGTTGGTATTGGGTATTGATAGATACTTGTGTAATGAGATTGATTCTTAAGTTTCAGTTTCTCTTCTGTACAACTCCAGGAATTTACAGAGTGACCGACTGGCCGTACAACACCGCTCTTCTCTCACTTCACTCATGCTCAATTAGCCCCTCCCCTTTCACAACTTAGCACAACTTACATTTCAAATTGAAAAAAAAAAAATCTTGAGTTAATTGCAAATGCAGATTACCACCCCAAAAGGGAAATTTAAGTTTTAAGTTTTCTATAAACATTTCTGAGTTACTTAATAAAAGTATTTTTATTTGCCTGAAAACTTTGTCCTGTGTTTTATTATCATCATAAACATGATTAATTTAAGGAAACATAATAATAAAAATAATTAAATAATCATGACAATTCAAGTTTTCATTCAAATTTGCATATTGATGATGCATTCACTTAATAAATTATGATACATTGCTCTCCCCTACACAAAAGTAGATTGTAGTAGTAAAAAGTATCAGTATTGGTATCGGTATCGGCAATACTGGCCCTGTGTTTACTTGGTATTGGATCGATACCAAATTTTGCAGTATCGCACAGCCCTACTCCGCAGCCCACTGTTCTTTGTGCGGGCAGGATGAGCGCTCATGGCCGACATCACCACACTGAAAACACTTCATACTGCCCGAGCTTGCATAAACAATATAGAACCCATTCTCATATTTAACTTTGAATGATACTTCTAAACTCTGTGCGGGCTCGTTCAGGTACATGAACACCTGTTTGTGCAGAGACTGAACATGCTGCAGTTTAGCGTCTTTACATCGGAGACAATCTGTTTTAAACCCGCTGGCAAACTTCCCGAAGCGAGCCAGCTCTCTCTCCAACATGTCACTGGGGATGAAGGGGGGTACACCTGACACGGTGATCCGAGTTGAAGGCACAAACAGCGGAGAGACAGGTACAGACAGATCATCTAACACCAGGCCTCTCTCCACCAACACGTGCACCAGACGCTCCTCTCTGAGAAAAGACACAACGGCCTTACTCATCTGAGAACCGTACACGATGTGCTCATGACCAACCTGTTCTCCTACAGCCAGGAGAACCTGCTCCACGGTGTACCGAGGGACGCCATCACTCCGTGAAACAATCGATAATTAACTAAGTTTAACTCAGTAAAAAAAAAAAAACTAATTAAAGTTACCTTACCTTCTCATGAACAACACAATGATACAGTGACAACACCAAAAAAGACAATCTACACGTCTCAAAGTCAAACTCAAACTCCCAGCATGCAACAGAGAGAGAGAGGGAGAGAGAGAAGGAGAGAGAGAGGGCGGACAACACACTGCATTCTTCTCTCTGTACACCATCAGCTCCACCTGCAGTCATCAGTCTGTCAAGCTCCTGCAGTTCACTGACGACTCCACCTTCATCTGACTGATCTGTGACAGTGACGAGTCTGCCTACAGGTGAGAGTCTGACCATCAGGTGACCTAGAGCTTAATACTGTAAAGACAGTGGAGCATGTAAAAGTAATCTATTACCCTGCCTTCAGGTAAAGTAATCTATTACTCTGTCTTCAGGTAAAGTAATCTCTTGTCTAAAGACAGTGGAGATGGTTGTGGACTGTCTCCATCACCCTCTGTGACTCCCAGATTGAGATTATAGAGTCTTTCCTCTTCCTGTGGAGCTTCATCTCCAGGACCTCCAGTGTGAGCTAAACATCAGCTCTCTCATCAAGAAAGCACAGCAGAGGATGTACTTCCTGCTGCAGCTGAACAAAGACAATGATGGTGTCCATCCTCACCTCCTCCATCACCATCTGGTACACTGCTGCCACCGCCAAGAACAAAGGCAGACTGCTGTGTGTCATTGGGTCTGCAGAGAACGTGATTGGCTGCAATATGCCATCTCTCCAGGACTCTGAGGCATGCAGGAAAGATTGTGGCTGGAACACAAAAATATTTGAGTCACTCCCCTCTGGCAGGAGGCTGAGATCCATCAGAACCAGAACCTCACGCCACAAGAACAGTTTCTTCATGTCTGCTGCTGACCTTCCCAACAAGGCCTGGAGCCCCTCTGACACTGACGCTCACCATCCACTGACCCAGGATACCATGCGTTACATTAACACACCGTTGTATTGGATTTTTATTAAACCTCATTTCTATTCATGTTGTACATTTTAAATATTCTGCATTTGCACATCACCTGGTGAATACTTTGTATATTTCTGTACAATCTGCTCAGCTCTTTCCATTTCAAACATATTGTACATATATTTATATTCTTTATATATTTTTAATACTTGATTTTTTTTTTATTTTTCTTATACTTAATATTTGTTATGCATCAATAACACCAAGTCAAACTCCTGGTATGTGAAATCTGCTTGACAGTAAACTTGATTCTGATTCTGAACATGTATTCATGTATTCGTGGGATGAGCAGCAGTTTTTGGGTTGTGTTGTTAACAGATTTGTCAAATCTTCTCTGCCATTGCTGAACAGCTTTTCTTTGCTGTTGACTCTTGTTTGGTGGATTGGATGATTGAAGTCTGAAGAAACAAGACATACTGCCAATGTAACGACCACGATGATCCCACAAGTGTTCCTTGGGGTTGAGGTCGCTGCTGGCAGGCTGTTCCATCATCTCCACTCCCAGAAGTTGTGTGTGTGTGTGTGTGTGTGTGTGTGTGTGTGTGTGTGTGTGTGTGTGTGTGTGTGAGTGCTTAAACTCATTTTTATTTGAAGGAACACCGGAAGTTAACTACATAATTATTTTCCGGTCTGGTGACGCAGGCCGGTGGGCGTGGCCGCAGTGACCTCACCTGTCGCTCAGGTAAACTGATCTGCGACAACAAAAAGCCACCAAACACGGAAGTGGATTATTGTTCGGCGCGGAGGTGAAGATCTTCACACGTTAAACTTCGAGATCGGAAACCGGTTCTACTTTCCCACTACATTTAAATCCGGTTCTACTTCGAGACCTGCGTCCAGTTTCAGATCTAAATCACCGAGATGAAGCAGCTGCGTCTACTGACGGTCTGTTTATTAGTCTGTTCTGGTCTAGCTCTTGAATGTGACTGGGACCAGTCCACTGATCATAACCAGGGTCTGGACCCGAACTCCTTGGCAGCCGGCGCGCTCCACCTGGACAAGAACCCGGAGGTGTCTGACGCGGAGGGCTGCCGGGCGGCGTGCTGCAAAGAGCCGGACTGTGACCTGGCCCTGGTGGGTCTCCCGGCGGACGGAGGGCCGCAGTGCCTGCTGGTAAAGTGTATGATCCAGGACCGGGATGTGTGCGTCCTCCAGCCCAGCGAGCAGTTCAAGATTTACCGCAGGAAGGTGCACGGAGCCGGGGCGACCTCACGCATCGTCCCGCTGATGAATGCCGTGGAGCCGAAGACCGAGACCAGCAACGGTAAAAACCCGACCAAGACCACGACCCGATAAAGACCATGACCCACGACCAAGTCCGTGATTATTGATTACTGAAAACAAATTGAGTAACTGATGACAGACATCAGAGAAACACGTGATCATCAGATGATTTAATTTATTTTAAATGTTTTCCGATCAAAGCTTCAGATTTATTTAGTTGATTAATTTAATATTTTTAATGATGCCGATGATAGAGAGCTCAATCATTTCAAAATAAAAGCATATTGGTGCATCAAAGTTTCTGATGAAACGAAGAAGAGGACGTGATGACATCAGGTGGTGATAAAGTCTGATATCAGACTGGACCAGGACAGACACCTGAACACACCTGGTACCTTCTATCTGCTTCATTTCTGTTCCTTTGAAAGTTATTCTTCAGTGGTGTCATGGTTGGAAGACTTCCTGCGTAAACAGTTCACAGGATGACTCCAGATCACCAGGTGCTGATCACACAGGTGGATCAGGCAGGTCTTCATTTATGGGTTTGTTCAGTCGCTCTAATGAACTGTTTGTGTGACATCATAAAATATGAGAGACAGCAGAGGACAGGTGATCACCTGTGACCCTCTTAAAACAGTCAGTCTGCAGAACATGATGTGGTCTTTAAGTCCAGATAAACCCCAACAAGCACGTATGAAAGGTGTTCACAGCTGATTCATCCAGTTTGTGTCAAACTGTGAACAATTGGAATATAATGTTTCTCACTTTTTTTAACCTCTGTCTCATCTGTTTCTTACTTCTGTCTCACCTCTATCTCACCTGTTTCTTAACTCTGTCTCACCTGTACAGGTGAATCACCTGAGTGTGATTTCCTCAGAAATTCTTTAAAAGGGCATGCAGGTTGTTTTACATGTGATCACATCTGACATGACTAAACTATGTGTGTGCTTGCGCTGAATTCCTCCTTTCCTCCTTTAAACTTACCTGACCAGGTAGATTCAGAGTCTTTCAGTGTTGTGGTGGTTTTGTTCTGTGCTCAGTGTTTCCGGTCGGACTGGTCAGACTGGTTTCTGTTCAGCTTTGAAAGGGGAACTTTACACCTGAGAGGAAAACAGACGCAGTGTTTGATCAGCTGTGATCATGAACTCTGACTAACACTTTATTTTGAAAGATCTTTATATTTCGAAACATTCTTTAGAATAAAAGTCATTTCTGACAGGAAACGTTGACTCCACCCTCACAAATCACCTCATGAATAATTAAACAGCAGACATGTTTCCAGCTGATTAAAATCACGCAGATCATAAAAACATGTCAAGCTGTTAAAAAGTTCAGTTGATCTTTGAGAAACACCTGCAGAGAAGTTCAAAGGTGGAGGCATTGTGGTCTGGAGCTGTTTCTCTTCTTGTATGACCATCAGAGCCCAAATGATTGAAGATACGATGGACAGAGAAAGAACTGAAGGTGAAGATTTGAAGACCAGAACACGCAAACGTTTAAATCCATTACAGACTGCTCAGAACTTTTTACTGTCGACCGTCTTTACTGAACAGAACTTTAACTTTATCTCTGAAGTTTTATGGAGTTGATACCAGCATAATGAGAAGGTTTGTGGGTCAATGAGGTTGCAAGTTGAAGTATCATTACGCAAAATACTGAACCCTAAATCAGCTGTGTATGAACTTCTGATGAATTTAAAATGCTGCTTTTACACATGCTGATGGGTCAGTTCGTGTTGACGTGTCCTCTGTTCGTCTCCTTCAGTTCTTTGTCGTCTGCCGATGAAAGTCGGTTCATGCCGAGCGGCATTCCCAAAGTTTTTCTACAACGTGACCAATCAGAGCTGCCAAAAGTTCACCTACGGCGGCTGTGAATCCAATGGAAACAACTTTGACAGAAAGGAACAGTGTGAGGCCAACTGCAGCGGAGTCACAGGTAACTTCACATTAATCTAACCTGAACTACAGTAAACTAACAAAACTGAACTAACATAACTAAATTAACTGGTTTTAAATCAACCCACAAGGTCACATGTTACCCCGCTGCTCATCAAGCTCCACTGGCTACCTGTAGCAGCCCACATTAAAATCAGACGATATTAAAGACTTCCTGTGTCTTTGATATTGCAGGCTGCTGATTGGCTGTCAGGCAGCGTCACTGTCATCAGTATGATGATGCCTAAATGACTTCTGACTGCTGCAGATATTTTCCATCCACATAAACCAGTTTGGACCAGTTTAGACCAGTCTGGACTCCAGACAGAATCCAGAACCAAAACATGGAGTCAGATAGGGGCAGTTAGCTGAATTAGCTGTTAGCTCCTGTCTGGATGTACAGATCACTTCTCTCTTAAGTGGCCCTTAAGGAAAAGTCTTTTTTCTACACTCGCTCAGTGTATGTGGTCAGACCGGTTCTGTGTACTCTGATCTAAAACACACCTGAACACACCTTAACGCACCTGTAGACAGACAGACTTCAAGTGTTTAGGGAAGGAATCTCAGACTCTGATCGGACATCTGATCTTTTCATTGTTAATCTGATCGTCTCTCATACTTTCCTTCATTTTACTACCACAGACAGTGTGTGTTTATCAGGAGTAAACAGTGTTAAATTATGGGAAAGGTAGTTTGATGCCAATGAGTCAGATATACCCCTAGTGGATCCATTAACCCCCCTAGTGGATCCATTAACCCCCCAGTGAATCAGGTCTTCCTTTGTGTGTCCAGGTTCAGTTCTTCCTGATGACTCGACTCCTGCTCCTCCACTTCCTGTCAAAGCTGCTCGGATGGCTCCAGCCTTCAACACAAGTAAGTACATAGTACTGCAGCAATAAGAGCCCTACAGTACTATGAGTATTAATACTCTGAAGTATTTCTGATTAACCTGTCTGTACCTGTTTGTCTGTTCAGAGGTGACTCAGGATCCTGAAGGTCCAGCTGAATCTGAACTTGCTGCTACAGAGTCTAGACACACTAAGGAGACAGGTAAGGAGACATGCTAAGGAGACAGGTGTAGTCCAGGGCAGGCATAGATCAGGACACAGATAGGACACACGTGCTGTGACTCACTAACTACTTCTTGTTCTTCTCTGCAGAAATGTCAGCTGATGACTTTGCAGGTACATTGAAACTCTTCTTTTTGTTTATTTTACTGTTTAGACATTTTTTTGATTGCCGAAAATACCTGAATGTATTTGTTGTCCAATCAGAGCGCTGTGGGGCGGAGCCTGAGGTGGGTCCCTGCAGAGCAGCGTTTCAGCACTGGTACTACAACAGAGAGACAGGTAGCTGCCAATCATTCATTTATGGAGGCTGCAGAGGAAACAAGAACAACTACATGACCAAGGAGAGCTGCATGACTACCTGTACAGGTGAGTGTCACATTTCTCTGTACCTGTGTAGGTGAGTACCACACCTGGCTGTGCATGTGCAGGTGTCCGTACCTGCGCGGGTCAGTGACTCGCCTGTCCGTACCTGCGCGGGTCACTGACTCGCCTGTCCTTACCTGTGCGGGTCACTGACTCGCCTGTCCTTACCTGTGTTCTCCCCCTGCAGTCACGGTCCTTCCCTCGTCTAAAAAAGCAGCTGATGACGTTTCTCAGGGGTACAAAGGTAATGTAACATAAATGAACTTGTTTGAGGTCCAAATTAAACCAGAACCTGCAGTACCTGACTACTGTCTCTCTGTAGATCAGTGTATGGCGACCCCGGATCCTGGTCCCTGCCGTGCTGCTTTCCCCATGTACTACTACGACCCAAAGGCCAACAGCTGTCAGTCATTTATGTACGGTGGCTGTCGCGGCAACCAGAACCGTTACGACAGCATGGACAAGTGTCTGAAGCACTGCGCCTCTGATGGTCAGGACTCACTTTACTAAACATGTCTGCAGAGTTCACGACCCAGCTCACATACCGACTAAACTTGTCCTCCTTCTTCCTGCAGCTGTCTTTGATGGACATGGGAGATCTCGAAACCGATGGACTGCAGGTCAGTTTGTCTGCTGAGGAAAGTCTTTACAGACACACACACACAGCTGAGGAGAGTCTTTACAAACACACACACAGCTGAGGAGAGTCTTTACAAACACCCACACACACACACACACACACACACGGCTGAGGAGAGTCTTTACAAACACACACACAGCTGAGGAGAGTCTTTACACACACACACACACACACACACACACGGCTGAGGAGAGTGTTTACAAACACACACACACACACACACACACAGCTGAGGAGAGTCTTTACAAACACACATCATCTTTGTCTCTTCTGTCTTCTAGCTGTCTTCCTCTTTGTCACCCTCGCCGCCGTCTCTGCTCTCCTGTTGGCAGCGCTCATCGTCATCTCGCTCAGACGTCATGGTCTATCTCATCGTGCTTCTTCCATCAGGTAACATTCACCTGTTTGATTCTGAACACTGAGATCTGTCTACGAACGCATGAATGGGTGAATGGCTGGACAGATGAATGGATAATAATGGTTCTGGTCTCTCTCTGCAGTGATAAGGAGGAGCTTCTTCCAGATCCAGATGAGCAGTCCTCCGTGGAGTCTCTGACACTCCCAGAGAGCCCTAAACCAGATCAGGCCTGATGGAGGTCTGAGGAGGTCTGCTGGTCCAGGTTCAGGACTGATTGAAACGTGTTCTTCCTGTGAGCCTTCATCAACATTTAAGCTCAGGACCAACACGTGGATCAGTTCTGTTCTGGAGTCAGTCTGAGCCGCTCTTC
>CM071607.1:221294-318794 GCA_036365135.1 Miichthys miiuy | reverse complement strand
AGTACATGTCAGAAATGTTCCTGAGTGACAGACAAATACATTTATTGCAAAAATGACAGATGTATTCTTGAATCTTGAATCCATTTGAAATTGATTTGTTTAATGCCAACTTCTGAAACCTTGTTAATTTTGCTAATACACCGATTCTGCAATAGGGGTGCAATAATTTTGAATGCAACTGTATAATAACACAGTACCATTGAAAACATATTGCATCGTGTACTATAAATGTTCATTTAATAGCTGTTTGAGTGGTGACCTATTTTCAAACAGGCAGGAGTGATGGATACTGTGTAAGGTCTTCACTGACCATGGTGCTGCTTTCATGTTTTCTTTTTCGTGTGATCCTGAATACCAGTGGTACATTGTCTCAAAGGGTTGCCTGTCCTTCTTCTGTAAAATGGGCAAACTTCCTTCCATACCTGCACTTAACATACATTTTCATGACCCAGAATCAAGAGATAAGTGTTACCATTGAACATTTGAAACTGTAAACCACACTTCAACCAAACTTCACCAACACACATACTACCGAAACTATTCAGTTTGATATGTTGAGTTAAATTAAAATTAAAAATATTCTGCTTCTACATGCCGTGTTCCTCCACTGCTTCTGTTAGCATCCCTTGTTCACTCATTACTTTTAAAAGACGACACAAAATGGGTTTGCTTACGAACATTTACAGTGTATTGAGTTTGAAGAAATGCGTTTTTACAAATAAAGTCCACTCTTTCTGCCGAGCAAAAGATGTCTCAAACGTTACATTAAACATCAACATATTCAAAAAATGTAAAATTAATATAAATGTGTTTTACCTGAAACGCCATTGTCGCCTCGTCTTTGCACGTACACTTGCAACACGCAGATGTGGTTTACAGGGGCGTGGTTTATAGGGGGCGTGGTTTGTAGCGGTTTCGGTGGCTGCAATGAGAAGAACCTGGGTGCTGCCCGCAGATTGGGGCGTGCCCCAACGTTGAGCCACGCCCACGTTGAACCACGCCCACTTGCCCCCACACTGGACAGCCGAAGAAGACTGTGTGCAGACGAAGAAGAAGTAAATCAGTTTGCAAAGTGGAGGTAAGCAAGGTATCTTTTTTGTTTTGACGTGCTATTTTGCAATATTTGTGACAGACAAGGAAGGAAGTAACATTATATTATTTCTGCAACAGGTTATGCTTCGTCTTCGTCTTCGTCTTCGTCTTCGTCTTCTTCCGCTTATCCAAAGTCGGGTCGCGGGGGCAGCAGCTTCAGTAGGGAAGCCCAGACTTCCCTCTCCCCGGCCACTTCGTCCAGCTCTTCCAGGGGAACCCCAAGGCGTTCCCAGGCCAGCCGAGAGACATAGTCCCTCCAGTGTGTCCTAGGTCTTCCCCGGGGCTGCCTCCCGGAGGGACGTGCCCGGAACACCTCACCAGGGAGACGTCCAGGAGGCATCCTCACTAGATGCCCGAGCCACCTCAACTGATTCCTCTCGATGCGGAGGAGCAGCAACTCTGCTCCGAGCTCCCTGCGGATGGCCGAGCTTCTCACCCTATCTCTAAGGGAGAGCCCAGCCACCCTGTGAAGGAAGCTCATTTCGGCCGCTTGTATTCGCGATCTCATTCTTTCGGTCACTACCCAAAGCTCATGACCATAGGTGAGGGTAGGAACGTAGTCCGCATTACTGCAGAAGCTGCACAGGTTATGCTCTGTATGTATTTGCGTTCTACACCTTGATAATCCACCGTGTTCTAAGTTCCTAGATTACCAGTCCGTAATGTGGTGTAGGCTACGGAGCATTTTACCGGTAGGCTGACGTACTTTTGGCCCGATATGAGACTGTAGTCAAGCCAGTAGCTCCAACATTGCAAATGCAGATAGATAACAGACTGCAAATAGACGTAGACGATTGAGAAAGTCAGCGCTAACCTACTACAGAATGTGGAAATGTCCGGTTTTCAAAACAAATGAGGACTGCCAAAATTTCATTAAAAAGCCGTGTCTCATAAAACAAGTGTTGTACTATGCTCCTACACCCAATAAATATGAGAATTTAGCTCAATAGCTTCAAGGTCGTGTGTTTTTAATCACAATTTGACAGTCCTTGTTTATTTTGAAAACCAGAAGTTTGCTGTAGTAGGTTAGTGCTGACTTTCTCAGTCGTCTCTGACATTTACTTATTACTTAGCTACTTTTATTTGTGAGTGTTATTTTGTTGTGATACTTACATGGTAAGGAGCAAGCTTATTAACAAAGAAAAGCAAGTTTAACAATTCAGTTAATTCTATGATAAGTAGATTTAAAAAGATGCCATTCATATAAACATTAGATCTAATATCAAAATATATATCATCAAATCAATCAATATCATCAAAATATTTTGTAACTATTCAGTAATCTATAGGAAAGGTCAAGAATAAGTGCTTGTGTTTATTGAATAAAACAGAAGATCAGGATCTGGAAGAACGATCATATCACGATAGTGGTATATAAAAAAAATAAAATAAAAAAAGGTGGTATCTTATCAGTTGTATTCGGCCAGTCTGGGCCAACAATACCAGGGCTGATTATTTGTCCCAGTCCAGCTGCAGCTGTCATGTTAGTAGACGGTCAGGTGTTCTTTCTCGTGGAGATATGTAGAGACGTGTCAGTATACTGCTGGAAGGTGATAGACTCAGGTGAGACATTACTTGATTGCATTTGCTAATTTTTACTATTTTCTTTCTATTCTTTTATTAAAAATAAAAAACCTTGCTCACACCCCAGGGCCTAACAAAGCAAGGGTGCTCCAACAACTATGGCATGTTTGTTTTGATGGTAAGACCTATTCAGTATGTTATATTGTTGCTGTTATCTGTAAAATGTTTGCTTGCTACATTCAAAACACACTATTTGTATTGAAAAACTGTATCCTTGTGAAAATGAATGATATTACGGTATATTAACCAGTACCTCTTGACTTACAGTACGCTCTGTACATTGTAATGGGGGCCAAATGCGATT
Organism: Miichthys miiuy; assembly: GCA_036365135.1. NCBI lineage: Eukaryota > Metazoa > Chordata > Actinopteri > Sciaenidae > Miichthys > Miichthys miiuy. The sequence continues at coordinate 315,814 of CM071607.1, read as the reverse complement.
TCAGAGAGGTATGTGTAAATTGTGACACGTTATGCCAAGGTAATATTTTTGAAACATATTTGAATCTTCCTGCATTTCCTTCTACAAAGGAAAACATGCTGCAGATAAGGAGATGGCGGTGCCGTGTTCTCCTGGAGAACTTCCCCATGCCGTAAGTGCCCTCAATATCACACTTTTGAATCACCTGTTTATTCAATGTCAGCTGACTAGCAAAAAAATGTTTCATCGTGAATGTATGTTTTCAAATCACCAAGGTCTGAAGAAGAAAGATTGCAGGACAGAAAAAGGCGACGAAAGGAAAGAAGACTCCAGGTGAGAGGTCATGTGATGAGTTATTATGTAGTCAAACTATTACTTGAAGACAAAAGCCTAACCTCTCCACTTATTTCAGGATGTGGAAGAGGTCCTGCTGAAAAGGTTCAGCCATTCAGAATCTGTCTCTGAAGCATCAGGTATTGTTCAAGCAGCTTTGTTGTTTACACATCCATCAAAGTTGTAGAGGTACATCATGTCACAGAGAGTCATTTCTCCATTTTCATTAAACCAGTATACTAAAAATCAGTTTTACAGCTTGCATTGTTGTTGTGCCTATAAGAACCACAATCTGTTTCCTTTCTAGAGGAGGCTGATAACATGCCAGGACTGGGAACAGGGAGGGAGGTATGTCACTTCTCACTTCTCCAACCCTTAGTTGTACTTAATTGTTTTCTTTATTTTTGATTAGGAGGATGGACTCCTTCGGGACACCATAGAGGCAGCAAAGTGGTGTACCACAAAAACATTCAAGGGGAAACTTTCCCTTCCCCAAGTCATCTCGATGGACCAGAAAGGTCGCTTGAGGGCGGTGGAACTCCTTTAAATGTCCAAAGGCCTGGATGAAGAGGAGAATGAAGAGGTCCAGGAACCATTCATCTTCCTGTTCAGTCTGCAGGAAGACCATGAGGCGTTTTGCAAGGAAATTATGGACACCAGACATATGCAGGCATTTTCTGCTTTTGAAACCTAAGTGTAGGCTACTGTCATGGTCTGTGTCTTTTGTTTCCTGTTTTGCTCAGTGTGTTCAGTGTCCTGTCTTCCTGTGTGTTCCCATCAACTAAGATTAAGACAGGAATAAAATATATGCACTAAATGGAACACCTGAACATATCCCAGTGTATATTTTTTCTTTTTTAAAAACAATTATAAAAAATAATATAATTAAATTAATAATAATAATTTATATCATATTATATTATAGTATATACACATAATTAAAATATTATTTACACAGAGCGGCCACTTGCCGTTCATAGTCTCCGCCACCAGATGGCCCCCGGAAAGGAGTCAAGCGCGGGGGGCTTGCAGCCAGGGGTACTTGGCTGCCGTTGGGTACGATTGATCAAAAGAGGTCCAAGGACCGGAGACAGGCTCTCATGCCCGCCACCTGCTGACGCTTTACAGCATTACTGTCAAACTTCACCTGTGAACACAGGTTACCTGTGTAAATGAACACACCTGTCAGATCACCTGTGAACACGCGGTGGTCACGTGTTTAATTTTGTTAAAATTTTAAAAACTTTAAAATCTCGTCTTCTAGTTCAACGCGACGTCATTCTCATGCGACCCTCCCGGAAGTGTGTGTTCGGGGCCAAAATGGCGCAGGCTTGTGTCGAGGCGGCTGCAGCAGCTGATGTCGGTTAAAGAAGAAACTGGACCGAGCCACACCGAGAGCCACGAACCAGAACCCACAGAGGCACCGAGGTGCCGTCAGAAAGCGCGCCAAAGCCCGGAGCTCCGTTAGATGTTGTGAGTGAGCTGCTAGCGGCTACGTTAGCATGCTAACATGTCGAGTCACGGGGGTTCGAGTCCCGCGACCTGCGGTCCAAACCGGCCCGTACACACCGCACAGGACCCGCAACACTGACACGAAGGCACCGACACGATGTCCCGCTCCGGACTGACGTCATTCTGACGGGTTTACCGCGAAATACCCGTTAGCATGTTAGCCGGGCTCTTCCTGTTTGTGTTGCTAACATGCTAACAGAGAGAAGCTAACAGCAGCTAACAGCTGTTAGCTTCATAACAACGCGCTGTTAGAGACCTACGTCATCAGCTCTACCCGCTAACGTCACATGACGTCATTCTGTAGTGCGTTCAAAAAACACGTGATTAAATACGTACAGGTGACACACCTGCATACATCCTGAGAGAGAAGTGTGGACAAAATAATGAAACGTCCTTCCGTCTGTCTGTGTGTGTGTGTCTCTCTCAGGTGGTCATGGCGGAGCGGCGGGTGGAGTGTTCGTGGAAGCGTCACGTGTCGGAGCAGCTGAAGCTCAGAGATCGAGTGCAGCGACATGCCTTCGAGGAGATCGTCCACCAGTGTGAGTCCAACATGGCCGACCGCTCGCCGTCATCGCCGATGCTCTGGTTACTGGTTGTCATGACGACCTGTGTGTGTTTCAGATAACCGCCTGCTGGAGAAGTCGGACCTTCAGACCGTTCTGTCAGAGCGGTACCAGACGGACAAGTATGACGTCCAGAGAGGACACGAGACCAGGTGAGTCGAGCCACGCCACGACCACCGGGCACGCTCTGTCCCCCTTGACGTGTGCCGCGTCCCCCCTGACGTGTCCCTGGTCTTGTTTCAGTTCTGGTTCTGACCCGGGTCGCAGTGACGCCCTGCAGCAGGAGATGGCTCAGATGAGAATCAAACACCAGGAGGAGCTGACGGAGCTGCACAAGAAACGAGGAGAGGTCAGTCTGTTTGTAAGGTCATATGTTCTGAACCAGGACCGGCAAAGACTGGACTGTTGGCTCTGGTGTTGAGGAGGGTGTCATATGACTCTTCTGATGAATCCTTGGCATGTTTGCATATATCTCTGTAGCGTCTTCCAGGCTGTCAGCTGGTTGGCTGCACCTTGAGAGGGTGGTGCTGCAGGATATAAATAAGGCGGCCATCTTAGATGCTCGCTCTCTTTCGTTCTGGCAGCCATGGGAAATTCAGTTTGTTTTGCGTTTGTTCCTTGATTTACCACTCACACACACACCCGCTCTACACCACTGATAAATAACATTCACACATTTTAGGTTGTGTTAGGTTTAGTTAAATAAATGTTTTGTTGCACTACCTTGGTGTGTGGACTTTTTCCTTTTGTTGCAAACATTTGAGCCAGGTTCGTAACAAATGGGGGGCTCGTCCGGGATGTTTTTGAAACAATGGTCCAGTTTTAAGGGATGCACCAATCTGCTTTTTTCACCTCCGATACTGATATCTGAGGTTTAGTATCGGCCGATACGATAAAGAAAAACAGCAAGGAATTACAGTAGTAAACGGTATGTCTCATTGTGTGGAAAAGACCGGAATCATTCGTTTGTGCAGGGCAACATCAGACTTGACTTAAACATTTCTTTCCTATTTTAAAAAAATTAACAAATAAATGTACCTAATTACGTATATTTATTTAATAACTGTGCACCAGTACAACAATCTTAAAAAAAACAATAGCTTCACAAGCTTGACAGACGTTCAAAATAAACAGTCCGTTCTTTGTAATGGTTCAGTTTATGCAAAAATGACTTTAACATCTAACACAAAAGTGGAATTTTTTCACGTCTTTCCTTCATATCTTTCAAAGTTAGCTGCTTCATGCCGCCTCCGTTTTGTTCTCTCAGTTCAGTGAACTCTGCGTGCTCTCTGGCGTGACATTTCTGTAGGTGCTTGATTAAGTTGGTTGTGTTATAACTTGAAGTTTTACCACCGCCCCTCGGAACATTTACTGCACAGGTATTGCAAGTAGCCGTCGAGTTTGTTGGCTGAGGTAGTGTGCAAAGTTCCAGACAGCCAGTCCTTTCGCTCGCTCCATTTTGAAAACAATGTGGGCTTCCGCATGGCGTGTTGCTTGCGTATGACGTCACTCACAGCATACAATTAGACTGAATAGATCGGCCGAAATAGATCGCCCCATTGTCACGATACCTGATCTAGAATTTTCTTCAATATCGGGACCGATGCCAATATCAGATTGGTGCATCCCTAGTTTTGTTTGACCCGCCTGACATGTGCTGAGTCATAGCCCTGGAATGTTCTGGATCTGTGTTTTACGTAAGAAGTGTCTGTGTGTCTGCAGCTGGCTCAGAGCGTGATCGAACTGAACAACCAGATCCAGCAGAAGGACAAAGAGATCCAGAACAACGAGGCCAGGTGAGGACCAGCATGTGTGAGCCTGTTACCTGTCCAGGTGATTTCCTCTGTCTGCCTGACCTGTACCCCGTGGTGCCAAATCGTAACAGTTCCTACTATGCTAGAAATTCTACACGACGGTACTACCGTGGATTACTATACTACCAGTGCCAGTTTCCACTACATAGCAGCCGCCTCTACTCTCCTCCCGGCTTCTCACTGCATGCTACTCCCTTGTAAACAAACCCACATGGCAACTACTGCAACCGAACTACACAGCTGCTGAATGATTGGCTGTTTGCCTGTTACTGGTGACGTCCGGGGATATGATAGGCTGTTTCCACACACTAGGTCCGCCCGTCTGTTAGCTGATTGGCTGTTCGTGTGTTTCTGCCGACAAGAACGAACTCCATGAAGACAGCTCCACTTCGATAGAAATGTGCTTCAAAACAAACAAGCTAAAGTTCTGTCTCGCCCAGACGTGCGCACGGCTTACAGTCACAAACACGAGACAACACACTCACCATGGCAGAAGTACCAGGCCCGAGCGGCAAGTCTGCCGCGGCGGCGTCGACAGTGGATCCGCTAATTTAGCTCAAAAAACCAAACTCGTTGTTTCAAACTTGTTTCAGTCTAATTATTACTTCACCAGTGTTATGTTTATCATGCACCAAACAACATTATAAGTAATTAACAAGTATTTATAACTTGTACAAATACATTGCAGTTCATAAAAATAATAATAATAAAAGGCTGCAGTATCACGATAATACCCGGAACCGTGATACTTTGTCTGGTATCGTATCGTGGTTACTCATTTTGGTATCGTGACAACTCTAGTCTGTCTGTCTGACAACTTTCAGGATGCTCGAGTATCAACAGCAGATCGCTAACCTGGAGGGAGACTGTCGGGACCTGAGGAGCTACCTGCAGGTAGGAGACCACCTGGACCTGAGCAGGTCAGGTGACCTGTTTGTGTCACATGAAGCCAAATATGAATAAACAGGAAGTGACATCATGAAGGTCAGTGATGATCAGTAAAAGGTCTGATTACCCACAATCCCCTCCTGCTGCCCTCTGGCTCCCAGCATCCCCTGCTCTGTAATCCCATCATGCTCTAGTGGTGCAGTGGTGGTCCCAGGAGCTGCTGACAGACAAGATGTGACATCACAGTGAGTCTGTACAGAGATCCTACAGGCTCTGTGTGATGTCATCCAACAGAACCAATCAGCATGGAGCGTCAGGCTGAGCAGGAGGAGGGAGCTGATCTCAAGTTTTCAACCTGAGACCTTCAGACAGGAAGTCCTGTAATGTGATGTCACTCTGTACACTAGCCTCTGTGATCTCAGTGTCACTATGTGATGATGACTTCCTGTCTGTTAGATGTGTGATGATGACTTCCTGTGTCCCTGCAGGACCTGGAGAGGGCAAACCAGACCCTGAAGGATGAGTATGACGCCCTGCAGATCACCTTCTCTGCTCTGGAGGAGAAACTGAGGAAAACCACCGAGGACAACCAGGAGCTGGTGTCCAGGTGGATGGCCGAGAAGGCTCAGGAGGCTAACAAGCTGAATGCCGAGAATGAGAAAGACAGTCGGTGAGACGAGACGTTTGGTCCTCTGACTGACGTGGACTGACGTGTGGTCCTCTGACTGACGTGGACTGACGTGTGGTCCTCTGACTGACGTGGTCCGACGTGGACTGACGTTTGGTCCTCTGACTGACGTGGTCCGACGTGGACTGACGTTTGGTCCTCTGACTGACGTTTGGTCCTCTGACTGACATAGACTTACGTTTGGTCCTCTGACTGACGTGGACTGACGTAGTCTGACGTGGTCTCTGGTGTGTTTCAGACGCCGACAAGCCAAACTACAGAAGGAACTAGCCGATGCTGCCAAAGAGCCTCTCCCCGTTGACCCGTCAGTACTTTTGTATTGTTTGAATCAGATTTGTTGATGTGACTGAGGACAAACATCAGTCTGACTCCTTCTTTGTGTCTTCAGGGACGACGACATCGAGGTTCTGGCTGAGGATGGAGGGAAGGGAGGTGGAGAGACTTCCCCCAACAGACCGCTCAGCAGGACTCCAAGGTGAGACCAGACTCTAAAACACTGGACGACTAAAGCAGACTAACCCTGAAAATCTACCGGACACATCTTTGTCATGTCGCAGATGCGACGCTGTTTTGTTCCATCCTGCATCGACTTCAAACCACTGGGAGCGTTTCAGAAGCGTTTATCCCTCCAGACTTTGTTTACGTTCTTCTAAATATGCTTCTGCATGTGTAAACATGCTATGTACTTCAGGGTATTTTATTTTGAAAATCCACCGGATTCTCTGCTGATTCTGTGTCTGACTTCATGTCAACTCGAGGTGCTCTGTGTAAATTGACGCGGGCTGCTCGTGGCGTCCGTCAAAAATAGAATAGCCACGTGCCACGTATTTCACGCTGAGCCGGGCGGAGGTCTGCTTCTGGGACACTTCTGAACCGGACCGCGGCGGAGTCGGTGGTGTTTGAAACATTGACTAGACTGGCCGTATATTGCTGTGGCGCACAAGCAACGCTGCGCATCCTTGTCCGGTGGAATTTGGGCGTAAAGATGGCAGTGGATGTCGGTTGGTCAGTCTATAATCTCGTACTTCGTCTTTCATCTGTCTGTTCTGCAGTAAGAAGATCTCTCAGCCTCCCCCTGGTGGTCTGCTGGACTCCATCTCCAACATTTTTGGGTATGTAGCTGTCAGATCACCTGTGTTGGTCTCTGGGGGTCTGGACTGTCCATGTTGTGATTGACCACCTGTCCATCTACCTGTCTACCTGTCTGTCTGCAGCGTGTCTGAGTGTGTTCAGCCTGGACTCGTCCCACCACTCTCCAGGTGAAGGACTGTGTGTGTTCAGCTGTTCACACCGTCAGCTGCTCGCCAATTCACTCATCCTCAACTGGTTCGGGTCGCGGTCTGTTCGGGTCGCGGTCTGTTCGGGTCGCGGTCTGTTCGGGTCGCAGTCAGTTCCGGTTGCTGTCGGTTCAGGTTGCGGTTGTCCTCGTTGGTTGATGTGTTGAGCTTCCTGCTGACGGTGTGAACACAGTTTGTTTGTAGTGAACTGATTTTTGACAGAATGAACACTAAATCAATAATCAGTCTGTTTGAGTCACCTGGTGATCTGATCACCTGCAGGAGGAACCAATCAGAGCCAATCACAGGCTGCATTGATGTCACGTTGTCCTGGAGTACACCTGTACATCACTGGTGTACAGCGAGCTGTTCGGTTCACACTGCTGTGACGATCCACAAGTTTCAGTTTGATCTTCAGACGTTAAAGAGACATTTTCATGTTCATGAATTCAACTCTGAATGATTTAATGTTGGCAGACATGAACTCAGGTCTTCTTTTATATAACTAATCACTCCTGTTTGTCTCTTCAGGGCTCCTGTACTGTTTATGAGGCATGTGATAATCCTGTTAACCTCACACACTAACATGAACTTTAACTTTGTCATTAACCGCATCCGCGTCACGTTTCCTCCAGATCAGGTAGTCCAAAACAATTTCCCCCGCGCCGTCTCTGAGACCCTGTGGTCGACATTACATATTCAGACCAAATCAGGTGTTGCAGCGCTGTGTTTATAAACACAATTACAAAAAACTTGTTATTTCTCTGATTAATTATTTCTTACATCTCTTGACACGGTGGCCTCTCAACACACCAGCCTTTCGACAGCCTTTCGACACGCCGGTCTGACGCTCAGTACCGTATCAGATAAACCAGTCCATGAACTCTGGGCAGCATCCTGTATCTGTCTCTGTGATATTTCAGGTGTGCGTTTTGTTTATTTTTCCTCCACTGCCCTATTTAAACCGACCAATCCCGCTCAAATCAACTGAAGAACTTATGTTGTGGCGTCCTCTTCGGGCCGCGGCGTCCTCAGCGTGTTAGGATGTCGTCAGACTGTTTGTGACGATGCTTCTCTTCCTCAGCAGGCGTCGAACTGCCAACTCTTTCAGCACTTCACCTGAAAACACTGAAGCACCTTCAGGAGTCTGTGCTGAGGTTCGAGTCCCGTCAACAGCTCTGCATGTCTTTGTAAGTATCTCCAACTCTTCATGATCAGCTGGGAAACGCTACATGACTCAACCTCTGACAGACTTCCTTTTTGGGTCACAGATGTTGGACTTCTGTTAACGACATTAATTGATCATGAAGAGCTCGTTAACGGAGGTCAAAGCAGCAGGAAGTCGTAGACATTGACCTTATTTAGTCGTTCTGAGTCACATGGCATCACCAGCTGATCGACAACATCATAGATTTTCCCATAATTCCTGGTTTTATACACAGTTTAATGAAACCTCATTGGTCAATGATGAACAGTAAAAGGTCTGATTACCCACAATCCCCTCCCGCTGCCCTCTGGCTCCCAGCATCCCCTGCTCTGTACTCCCGTCATGCTCTAGTGGTGCAGTGGTGGTCCCAGGAGCTGCTGACAGACAAGATGTGACATCACAGAGAGTCTGTACAGAGATCCTACAGGCTCTGTGTGATGATGTCATCCAACAGAACCAATCAACATGGAGCCGTCAGGCTGAGGAGGAGGAGGAGGGAGCTGATCTCAAGTTTTCAACCTGAGACCAAAAAGCACAGATTTGATTGGTTCAAAGCACAGTGACGCTCATGGCGTCACTCAGAACGCCAACGCCATGAGTGTCCTCTGGAGTTTTAAAATGTTTCTATTCATCGTCTGTACCGGCGCCTCTTTAAACTGTATTTGTGTTCAGGAAGCCCACGATGGCGAGGTGAACGCCGTGAGGTTCAGCCCCGGCTCTCGTCTCCTAGCAACAGGAGGGATGGACCGCCGGGTGAAGCTGTGGGAGGTCGTCGCTGGTGAGTTCAGGATAGAAACAGGAAGTAAAGCTCTGCATGTAAACAAGTCAGCTGGTCTCAGGATGAACATGTTTGTTTGTTTGTTTGTTAGGTCGCTGTGAACCGAAAGGAGCTCTGACCGGCAGCAACGCTGGAATCACCAGCATCGAATTCGACAGCGCCGTAAGTCTGAAGACTGCTTTCATATTTTATGGAGCCACGCTGATGAACTTTGATCGTACCTGCTGGTTTCAAACTTTGTTTTCAGGGATCGTACCTGATGGTTTCAGACTTTGTCTTGTTTTCAGGGATCGTACCTGTTGGCGGCCTCGAATGACTTTGCCAGTCGGATCTGGACTGTGGACGACTACAGACTGAGGGTGAGTCTCACCTGGATCGTGTTCTGAAAGTAAAGACAGAAAATCTTTAGTTTTAATTAATTAACTGAATATTTCACTGATAAAGGAGACTTAAGTGACTTCTGAGATCAATGAGCGGACTTATTGATTGTTGGAGTCAGCTTGTTAATGATCATCTTGTCTGGGATGTCAGAGCACTGGGCTTTAACGAGCTTCTGGTCTGTGATGTCATGTAAAAGGTCTGAACCTCAGATTCCCCCCGTCAGCCATCTTGGCTCCCAGCAGCCCCTGCTCTGTACTCCCATCATGCTCTAGTGCTGCAGTGGTGGTCCCAGGAGCTGCTGACAGACAGGATGTTACATCACAGGGAGTCTATACAAAGATTCTACAGGCTCTGTGTGATGATATCCAACAGAACCAATCGGCATGGAGTGTCAGGCTGAGGGTGCGGGGCCTGAGTGCTGATCTCACTCTTATACTGAGACCACAATCATGTGATACTATGTTTGGTCAAATCAGCAGCAGATGCTGCAAGACTGCAGCATCGCCAGCTAGTTACAGGCCACGTCTATTTATGGTCCTTCCTGTTTACCTGGTTACCAATTGTATAACTCTGTGTGTGTCTGTCTGTCTGTCTGTCTGTCTGTGTCTCCAGCACACCTTAACAGGTCATAGTGGGAAGGTGCTGTCAGCTCGCTTCCTATTGGACAACGCTCGAATCGTCTCTGGGAGCTACGACCGAACACTCAAACTGTGGGACCTCCGCAGCAAAGTCTGTACGTGATTGGACACTTTGGACAGGTTTACCATGGCAACCAGGGACACCCGTCTCACCTGCCGTCTCACCCCTCTTATCTGTCGTCTCACCTTTCTCACCTGTCTCTCTTGCTCTCACCTGTGCAGGTATGAAGACGGTGTTTGCTGGCTCCAGCTGTAATGACATTGTGTGCACAGAGCAGTGCGTTATGAGCGGACACTTTGATAAGAAGGTTCGGTTCTGGGACATCAGGTCAGTCTGAAGTCAGACCTCTTCATGTTGGACTTGGTCCTGAGGTGGTTCTGACCCAATTGGGTTCTGTTGTTCTGTTTGTGTCAGAGCTGAGAGTATAGTTCAGGAGCTGGAGCTGCTGGGCCGAGTCACGTCTCTGGACTTGAATCACGACCGGACCGAGCTGCTCACCTGCTCCAGAGATGACCTGGTGAAGATCATCGACCTGCGCACCAACACTGTCAGACAGACTTTCAGGTGAGTTCATCCTCAGGCCTGGTCCTCAGACCCGCTTCAGAGTCCAGTTGTGGATCAGGACCACATCAGTACACTTGAAGAGAAGTTTAAGCGAGCTGCAGTCACGACTGATCCTGTTTCTGTCTGTTCAGTGCTCAGGGCTTCAAGTGTGGAGCGGACTGGACCAGAGTCACCTTCAGGTGAGTCCAGCACACCTGACAGACCATGATGATGCAGGACACAGGAAGTATTTAACTTTTAAGACAGGAAGTGACACGTTTGTTTGTGTTCAGTCCTGATGGCAGCTACGTGGCCGGAGGATCAGCTGATGGAGCTCTGTACGTCTGGAACGTCCTGACAGGGAAGGTGGACCGGACTCTGGACCGAAACCACAAGTAAGAACTGGACTGATCCCAGATCAGTGTTCGATAATAAAGACTGACATCAGTGTGACAGTTAAACATGTAACAGACGGTCATACGTGTGCTGCTGTCCAGATCATTGAAGCTGTCCATGTTTGTGATCTGCAGCTCTGCCATCAACTCGGTGTCCTGGTCTCCGTCGGGAGCGTATGTCGCCAGCGTGGAGAAAGGCAGCAAGGCCATCCTGTGGTCTGACATGTGATTGGCTGAAGCCTGATGATGTGGACTGCAGGAGGCGGAGCCACAGAGCCTGAGGAGCACTCTTTTAGAGGAGTGGTCAGCTGGACTGAATCAGACCAGCTGTTTGTGGCTCCTTGTGGACATAAAAACTGCTTCACTTCATGTTTACGTTTTATCTTCGAAGCTTTTAATGTTCAGAAAGCAAAGTTCAACCAGCTGGAAGTCAAAGATTGAACATATAATCTTTATTAACAGCTGAACGATGAACACATGAATGAGAACACTTCACACAACTCCACTGTCCTCACTAATGTGTGTGTGTGCGTGTGTCTGTGTGTGTGTCTGTGTGCGCGCAACCAGAATTAAAATCACGATATCCAACAAACTGTTTGACTTCATCCACACGACAAGTCCGCCTCCTGTCCAGGAGTCTGTGTTTCTGTGTAGATTGTTACCATGGGTCAGAGGTCAACAGGGGTCAGGTGAGGTCAGTAGATGTCAGGTCAGCAGGGGTCTCAGGTGTGGACTGTTCTGACGGTTTACAGTCCAGGAGCATCTCGTTCTTCCAGCTTAAATAAACACGTGTATCTCCTGCAGCTGTTGATGAACTGAACGATGAACATGTTTGTTTTTTTTAAGTCCGTCAATCCTCCAACATCCAACATGACTGAGTTACTGTTACATGCGTGTCTTCAGACAACTGTTACATACGTGTACTCAGACATGGCCTGTTTCTCTCTGTGCAGGAGCTGCTGATGTCAGCAGACAGACTGCTGAGTCTGACTGTCGGCTACTTATCAGCTCAGCAGGTCACATGATGTCGGGATGATGTAATTATTAACTATGAGTGGTTGTTATGTAAACGAGTCAAAAACAAGAAGGTTTAAAGAAACATTTGAATAGTTTTACACAATCAACAGACAGGTCCAAAACAAACACTACAAACTATATATATCAATCTATACACTGTATATTATATACTTAATAATATACTTTATATACGTTCTGTACAAAAACCATGAAATACTCTGATGAAAGTGTTTCTCATGAAGAAGATCCAGAGTTAGCTCTGCTGCACAAATCAACAATAACAGCAGCTCAGATTAGAGTTCACAGAAATGCTTCACAGAGTTCAAGTAGCAGACACGTCATCATCAAGTGTTCAGAGGAGACTGTGAATCACACCTTCATGGTCTGAATGACTGCAAACAAACCACGACTGAGGGAGACCAACAAACATGAATGGACATTAAGACCAGAGAAAATCTGGACTTTGGTCTGATGACTCCAAATCTAGGAGTTCTGGTTCAGACTGCCATGTCTTTGTGAATGGATGGTATCTACATGCGTGGTTCCCACTGTGAAGCATGGAGGAGGTGTGATGGTGTGGAGGTTCTTTGCTGGTGACACACTGAACCAACATGGCTACCACATCATCCTGCAGAGACATGCTGTGCATCTGGTTTGACTCAGTGGGACCATCATTTGATTTTCCATTGTAGAACATCCTCCATCCATCCAGAGGTATGGTACCAATGGAGGCATGATCTGGTCCTGAACATCATTGCTTGTGTCATCAGGTGAGATCAGACCTCATCAATGCAGGAACTCTCCAAGCAAGCCATCACCTTTGTTGCAAGGAACTGTTGATGGACCTTAAATGCCAGCTGAAGTTCACAACCATTTTGTAACCACCACCCTGTGACCAAGTATTGTGCTGGTGTCCACCAAGCAAGTATCAAGGACTACTCAGCAACTGGATGGAGAAGAGTCATCTTAAATCATTCCTGTTTGATGGAGCTTATAGTTAGTGCTAGCTCAGGTGAGTCCTAAACCATCTCATAGTTATGCTGCGATAGGACTAGACTGTGGGGGACTTCCCATGATGCACTGTGCTCTTCTCTCTCGTTTCGTTAGGTTAGGTTCTTGTGGATCCTGGTTCTGCCCAGATCAGGAACAATGTGTGCCTCCTCGTTATTGTTTCAGTTTATCATTAATAAACATCTTATGTTAACGATGATAATGAACCAACGATGATAAACGCCTCACAGTAACACGTTATATAAACAACAGTCGGTCGAGCTGCAGATCTTCCTGTTTGTTTGTTCAGGATTATCTGTGTGTATAATGATCAGCATGCTGACAAGGCTGTGTGTGTGTGTGTGTGTGTGTGTGTGTGTGTGTGTGTAGTATAAATCACAGTCAGTCCATGACGGTGATCAGCTATTTGAAACCTGCTGTCCTCTCAACACCCGTCAGTGCTGCTCTCAGGTCAGTCTGTTTTTATTATTAAAGGTTTGTTAGTCACTTGATTTAACTGAACTGATGGACTTTGAACACACTGCTGATTCCATTATTTAATTAAAGTTTAAACGAGGACATGAAGTTTTAATAAGATCTGTCGTCATGTTACAGGTAGTCACCATGAGTCCAAAACATGTCGTCCTTAAGAAAGTCTCCTGCGACAAGTCGGTAAGTCCTGTTTGTTGTCCATGTTGGAGGTCCACCGAAGTACCTTTGAGCAAGGCTCTGAACCTCCTCTGAACCTCTAAACCTCCTCTGAACCTCCTCTGGACCACTGAACCTCCTCTGAACCACTGAACCTCCTCTAAACCTCTGAACCTCGTCTGAATCTCCTCTGAACCACTGAACCTCTTCTGAACCTCTGTGTTCCAGGTGACTGTCTACATGGCCAAGAGAGACTTTGTGGATCACTGTGACTTTGTGGATCCAGTTGGTGAGTTGAAACAGAGAACAGAAGTTTATGTGGACAATCGTCACATTCATGGATTCACCATGGCCAAGACAACACGACTCTGCTGAGAGTACACCACGAAGTATACAGAGTACTACACCACGAAGTACACAGAGTACTACAGCATGAAGTATACAGAGTACAGAATATACCTGGTGCCAGTCTCAGTCAGTGCTAAGCTAGGCTAAACAGGTACTGAACCCAGTTTCCATTTAGTCCTTCTTGAACCATAATGAATGACTGGCACTCGTCTGTCAGTAGAAGGTTAATTATGATGAATGACTGATGCTTTTCTTGTCATGTGTTTCACCTGAACAGACAAGATGTGGACTGTTTGTCTTTTTCAGATGGAATTGTTTTGATTGATCCAGTGCAGGTCAAAGGAAAGAGAGGTCAGTTTAGCGACTGTTGACCTTCCATATGAACTCCTGTAAACATATTGACTGTTTAAACCTGACATCACTGTTACCATGACGTCTTTATGTGTCCTCAGTGTATGTGATGCTGTCCTGTACCTTTCGGTACGGCCGTCAGGACATGGATGTGATGGGCGTGGCCTTCAGGAGGGACCTGTTCCTGGTCATCCGGCAGGTTTATCCTGAGCTGCAGGACAAAGAGAAGCTGACTCACACCAAGATCCAGCAGAAACTGCTCCGAAAGCTGGGAGACAATGCCTACCCCTTCTTCTTCGAGGTGAGACCACGAGACAGAAACACAGTCATCATGCATCTATTGGCAGATCCAGATCTCAGTAGGTCAAATGGCCCAGCATGCATATCCAGAGCCACGTCCACCTCCAGCACCTTCTGGAGGATCCAGAGGTGTTTCCAGGACTGATCAGATGTATCCCTCCTGTAGGTTCTTGGTTTGCTGATGTATGCTAAAAATGAATAGACTCCTGAACAGGTCCTGAATAAAACTGATGAACTATCGATGACATGCTGGTTTCAGGTTTGGATTAAAGAAGTTTGTCTTTCAGTTTCCAGACAACTTGCCGTGTTCGGTGGCTCTTCAGCCTGGACCCTCTGACGAGGGAAAGGTAAGACCATCATGACGTTAACATCAGCAGCTTTAGTAACACAGAGACGGTCAGGTCCTGGTTTACAGAGACCACATGGTGGGTAGAAGAATTACAGTCCTAGATCAGGTCTGTCTGTTCATACATGACCGTGTGGATGTGGATCAGGTCTCTGTATGTCTCTGTGTGTCTCTGACAGAAATGTGCGGTGGAGTTTGAGGTCAAAGCTTTCTGTGGTGACAGTCAGGATGACATCAACAAACAGTGAGTCTGACATATTGTTTGAACTCATCCTTAAATGTTTGTTAGATGTTTGGTAAATGTTTGTTCTGTCTGTGCAGGAGTTCGGTCCGTCTCACCATCCGTAAGATCCAGTTCAGTCCAGAAGACACTAAAGTGACTCCTGTAGCAGAAACCACCTTCGAGTTCCTAATGTCTGAGAAACCTCTGAACGTAAAACTGAGCCTGCCCAAAGAGGTGAGACAAAGTGAGGCAGACAGACAGACAGACAGACAGACAAGTCTCAGCCACCACATACAATGTTCATTAAAGGTTTGATGTGTTCACAGACTGTCTGTCTGTCTCTGACCTGTCTCTCTGTCTCTCTCTTCCTGTCTGTCTGCAGACCTTCTACCATGGTGAACCCGTCCCAGTGACCGTAGAGATCACAAACTCCTCCAACAGGAACATCAAAGACATCAGCATGTCAGGTGACTTCAATCATACGTGTTCTTTCCAACACACATTCTTTGTAATATAAAAGTGTGTCAAGTACATATATGATATAATTAAATGTTTGTGTGTGTTCAGTCGAACAGGTGACCAACATTATTCTGTATTCCAACGACAAGTATGTCAAATCAGTGGCTAAAGAAGAGACGTCGTGAGTACACCTTTATATAACTCTATATACTTCTTAAGCTCTCTGTATTGTTTAATCCAGGGGAGGGTGGAGAGTGGGCTGTGTTTAAAGCCCCTTTATGAGGTAGGAGTTGTGGTCAGAAGGTCAGAAGAACCTGCTGGTGGACACCAGCAGTGAAGGAGCCTGTCAAACTGGCCTCTGCTATACAGAGCCAGCAGCCAGTCACTGAAGCACAAACCCAGGTGTAGGAGGAGTTTGAGGCTTTGAGGAAGTTCTGGCAAACCGTTTGCCGAGTCAGAAAGGGGAAGCATGGGGGCGGCATTTTAGCTCAGTTGGTAGAGCAGCCACCCCATGTGCGAAGGCTCAGTCCTTGCTGCAGATGCCCAGGGTTCGACCTCGACCTGTGGCTCTTTCCCGCATGTCATTCCCTGTCTCTCTCTCCCTGCATTCCTGTCAGTCTTCAGCAGTCTCTATCAGAAATAAAGCTTGAAAAGGCCAAAAAAATAATCTTTAAAAAAAAAGAAAGGGGAAGCATGGCTTGGCTCAGGCTGTGTTCAGCTGGGGCCTTGTCCATGTCTTCGTCAGAGGTCACCAAGCTAGTTCTTTGGTGGCAAGGTACCAGGTGTGGATGAGATTCACCCTGAGATGCTGAAGGCTTTGGACATTGTTGGGCTGTCTTGGTTAACACACCTTTTCAGTGTTGCATGGAGGACGGGAACAGTACCTGTGGTGCAGAAGACCAGGGTGGTGGTTCACATTTTCAAAGGTGGAGGGTGTGCTCGAATTATTGGGGTATCACACTGCTCAGCTTCCACAGGAAAGTTTAATCTATTGTGCTGGAGGCTCTGACTAATTGTGTTTTGTGCACTTGGAAAAGGGTTATGACTGTGGGGATACTGAGGGAGTTTGGGGTACCAGGTTTAATCTCCGGGTCTTTGAAACCGGAGGTCCAAAGACACATATAGGTATTTATGTTTATCTGTGCATGTTTGTTTGCAGTGACTCAGTTCCCTCTGGTACCAGTCTAAAGACCAACTACACCCTGTATCCTCTTCTGGCTCACAACAAGGACAGACGAGGACTCGCACTGGATGGACGAATCAAACACGAGGACACTAACCTGGCTTCATCAAGCATGTAAGACACTGAGATACACAGAGACATTACTGTGTCTTAGTTCAGATATTTCTGTAGTACTCTGTGTACTTTGTGTACCTTATGGTGTAGTGCTCTAATTTCAGCAGATTTTTTCAGACACAGAGAGTCGTGATGATTTTACAAGTCTAATAAAGACAAATGTCTCTTTGTGTCTTTGTCTCAGAGTGAAGCAGGAGGTGCTGAGGGAGGTCCAGGGGATGCTCGTCTCCTACAGGGTCGTGCTGAAGATGATCGCTTCTGGGTGAGTGTGAACCGCTCGGCATAAGTTCACAATATTAGTGACAGATGACCAATGTTTCTATAAAGTACATAACTTTAAAATATACCGAGGTTTGTGTCAAAATTAGTTTTATGTTGATGTTTGAACTCATCGTGTGTCTCTGTTGTCTGTGCTGTCAGGACGATTGGATCCAGGTAATACATTTTAACATTTAAATGTTTTAATATTTTAGTATTTTCAGATGTTCTTTGGCTCTTACAGTCATGTTGTAACCTCGGTTCTCTCTCCACTCCATCACATACTCTGTATGTTCAATGACCCCCCTTCATGTTCGGGTACATAGACGTCTTTAAGACACGCCCTGCATGGAACGATGATGTAAATGTGTATTTACTGGTCGATCCTGTGAGTCAGAAAGCTTCATATGTTAGAATGGAAGACTGATCACAAGAAACAGATCAGAGACAGTGAGATGATCGAGGGACAATAAATGAGCACTACTCCCTGAAGGATGGGCTGACTGCTACATTTATATGGTAAAATCTAACATGAACAAAACATGAACTGAGACGACCATGTGGCTGCTGCATGTACAAAGAGAAGCTCCCCACCACCACCTCTGAGGTATCCACACCATGAGCTGATTGTCCCCACCAGAAGAGGACAGTGACCACAACTCAACCGATTAAGACAGGAGGAACTCGTGACAGGAGAGGCGGGGTGTCTGTTGTCCCCACAGCCTTCATGGACAGCAGCCCAGCCTACTGAGGATACCACCAGTCAAAAAGCAATCCTCTTCTCTATGTTGGCTGAACCTTTCCACCAGTTTCTCCACCTTGTACTGAGCCCTGTGGACACCATGCTCAGCAGGCACCTTTGGACAGGTCACAGAGGGAAGACTTGAATCATAGCTGCCGTTAGGCCCATGAGACGAAGGCAAAGCAATCAGCCAAGACCTGAAACTCGGAGACTCTGCCTTCAAAGCCGACCTCCAGGTAATGCCAGTGCCCCTTTGCAAATGGGGATCTGCATTTGTCCTTGAGGAAGATGGTTGCAAACCAATCTCTTGCAGTGATGGCTTGCCAGGTCAAGACCACCTAAACCGAGAACAAGCCATGACCAAGACCAAAGTGTATCAAGATGGAGTCAAGACCAAGACCAGACAGTATATATCCTAATTACATAAATAATATTCACCAGAACTCTTCGTCAGTGCTCTCAGTCGTCAAGACCAACACCGACCTCGAGAACAACACTGGGCTGTCCTCACTGTGAGAACCATCAACACTCGGGGTGAAGAAATGTTTTGAGTCTTAAAGACGTCCACATACCCAAAGTACCTGTGAAGGGGGATTGACCCTCCTGAAGGAGAGGAGAGACGACAGAAACAACCGATCAAAGATCAATAAATAGAACAATATATTGATGAAGGTCAATAAAAATCTGAATATTTGTTTCACAGCGAGCTGTCTCTGGAGCTTCCTTTCAAACTGATGCATCCAAAACCTGAACCAGGTACAGTCCACACTTCCTCCTCCTTGTCCTCCTCCTCTTCCTCCTATTTTAAACCCGAGCTGAACATTAAAGATGTCTTCTCTTTCCTCTTGTTACGTCTGTCTCACTTCAGCCAAACCCAGGTAAGTTCACCTCAGCATATTGTTTATCACACATCTGATGATGTCAGCATGTAGCCTGATGATGTCAGCGAGGATCAGGTGTGGGCGGGTTCACTAACCTTACTTCCTGTCTGTCTGTTGGCAGCGATTCAGATGACATGGTCTTTGAGGAGTTTAAACGAGCCTACCTGAAGGGTGTGGTTTATGGGGACGATGATGAGTCTCCCACAGAGTCATAAATTACAGAGATGGGCGTTGATGTTTCCTGATTGGTCGGGTCATTCTGTTTCCTGTAGTGGACCTCCCCCCCAAAGGACAAACCGATCACACTGTGACAACGTCAACTGTGATTAATGATAATAATGATAGTCTGCTAACAATGATGACAATGATGATGAGGAGACATTTTGAACCTTTAAAGATTAAATTAGATTAAAATCTGTTTGTTTTGTTTTTAAAATAATTAATAATAATCTGTAAAATATTTTAATGTTAATTTAAAAATTTACAGTCAGTTTAAGTAAAAAAAACTTCAGACATAAATTAAGATGTAGTTAAAAAATTAAAACGATTTACATATTTTGTATAATTTTGTTAGTTTGTAGATTAATCTGATGATATGAAACATCATAATGTGATTTAGTCTGATTTAAATAAACACAGTCTGTGTCTGTATACATATATAATGTGTGTATGTCTGTATGTATCTGCTTCAGTCATTAATGTAAAAATCTACTCTCAATAATACAAAGAAAAACATTGTTTGTTTATTGAAATTAATATTAATGAGGTTGATGAATATTAATGGGGTTGATGAATATCAATGAGGTGTTTCATGTTTTTAATATTTTATTAGATTTTATTATCTATTGTTGATGATTGTGAATGTCATGGTCAGAGTTCTGAAACTTATGGATGACAGACAGATTACTGATTCAGTGACTCAACAGCTGAACACGACATTTAACATGAAAAGTACCTGATCCAGGTGTGTTCATGTCTATGCTAACGTTACATCACAGTGTGGAAGACGAACCTGTGGACGGTTAAATGTTGATCTGATCATCATGGAATAAAATCTAATCCTCTACGGAGCCTCAGGAGGATCAAAATAGATAGATAGACAGACAGACAGACAGACAGACAGACAGACAGACAGACAGACAGATAGATAGATAGATAGATAGATAGATAGATAGATAGATAGATAGATAGATAGATAGATAGATATACTTTATTAATCTCTGAAGGGAAATTGTAAGGCTGCAAGCTCTAGCTCACGCCAACTATTTCTTCAGAAGGAAAAATGCAGTTACAGGCAAAGACAATCACACACACATACAACATTTTACAATATATTGGTTTAAATGAGGTGTCTTTTTTGTTGGATCACATTATGGGAGAGATGGGGGGGGGGCAGATAGGAAAAGAAACATGTGACAACCCAAGGCAGTATGACTAAAGGGCAGAGTGATTACAATACGTGGAGTCAGCCTTGCCAAATTGATATGATGTTCTTTTGTTCATGGTGAGCTGTTGTTTACACAGCTATGTGTCCTTGGAGTGTCCAGTGCAGCAGAGCATAGATAAAACAAAGTAAACTGCAATGAAAGACCTCTGGGAGAGGAGAATAGCTAGGGACAAGTAAATGCAAGAAATCATTCCATTTTAAGGATTCAGGACATTCAATCTGACATTTTAGTCTAAAACCTAATCCTGCATGCCCCCCAATTTGAAATCCTGTTGCAGAGCCAAAAGACCCCTAGTCACCTCCTCCAGACGCGTAACAGTGATTGTGGCCTGGGTGGAGGTGGTTCTACCCAGTTCTGAAAACATGTTTGTGATGGTTTCCAAGCGTTGGGGGAAGTCCACAAAGTGATCACAGATCTGGTTGAGCCTCTTCCGAGCCTCCCCAGATCGGACTGCGGTGTCAAGTAACAGTTCCTGTGTCACCTTCTGATGTAGCCCTTTTACCTGGTCAGCAACGGCTCCGCAATGGTGTGTGATGACAGCCAACAGCTTGGGGGATTCTTTATTGGCTGCCAGCTTCCCAATTTTCCGATAGGTCAGGGCCATTCCCATGCCAATCATTAGGACACCTGCTATCAAGGATCCAAATATGTTGACATCCTCGATGTCTTCTAGGGACAGAGCTCCCAGGCAGACGACGTTCCACTTGCTCCATCGCGTACCCAGCAGCAAAAGTCCCGTCAGGACATGTCGGTTCTCCCGGACCAGCATTCCTTCATGAAAAAATAGTATCAATAGCGTTGAGGGACCAGCTGATCAATTCCATAATTTAGGATTTGAGAGACTTCACCACAGAAACAGAGAGAAGTAGAGACGAGACGAGAGGCACAGTGAGGCACAATCAGCAAGATAAGGGAGAGAGAAAAAATGCGACTGCCTCCGCGAGCTCAGAAAGAAAGACATTGTGTTCTCAAACTTGTGGACCTGCAGACATCCTGAGTTCAGTTTGAGAGTTCAGCTTCCTCCTCACATGTCTGAGAAGACGGCAAAGTGATTTGTCACTGTTTGAGGCCACTGTGATTGAATCATTGGGGCGCGAACACACCTAAAGACAGGTTCAGGTTCAGGCTCCTCTGAACCTCCTCTGGACTTCTAAACCTTCTCTGAACTTCTAAACCTCCTCTGAACCTCTTATGAACCTCATCTGAATTGTCTCTGAATCTTTGAACTTCCTCTGAACCTCCTCTGAATCTGTGGACCTCCTCTGGAGCTATTCTGGACCTCCTCTAAACTTCTGGACCTCCTCTGGACCTCCTCTGAACCTCTGGACCTCTTCCAGACCTCCTCTCAATCTTTGGACCTCCTTTGAACCTCTGCACCTCCTCTGGACCTCATCTGTTCCTCCTCTGGACTTCTGGACCTCCTCTGGACCTCCTCTGAACCCCTGGACCTTCTCTGAACCTCTGGACCTCTTCTGGACCTCCTCTGAACTTCTGAACCTCCTATGAACTTCTAAATCTCCTCTGAATCTCTGGACCTCCCCTGGACCTCCTCTGAACTTCTGGACCTCCTCTGGACCTCCTCTGATCCTCCTCTGGAGCTCCTCTAGACCTTCTCTGAATCTCTGGACCTCCTCTTAACTTCTGGACCTCCTCTGGACCTCCTCTGAATCTCTGGACCTCCTCTGAACCACTGCACCTCCCCTGGACCTCCCCTGGACCTCCTCTGGACCTCCTCTGAACTGGACTCTGAACTTCTGGACCTCCTCTGAACTTCTGGACCTCCTACGAACCTCTAAACCTCCTCTGAATCTCTGGACCTCCCTGGACCTCCTCTGGACCTTCTCTGAACTGGACTCTGAACTTCTGGACCTCCTCTGGATCGCCACTGAACTTCCTCTGAACCTCCTCTGAACTTCTCGACCTCCTATGAACTTCTAAACCTCCTCTGAATCTCTTGACCTCCCTGGACCTCCTCTGGATCGCCACTGAACTTTCTCTGAACCTCCTCTGGACCTCTTCTGGACCTCTTCTGAACCTCCTCTGAACTTCTGGACCTCCTATGAACTTCTAAACCTCCTCTGAATCTCTGGACCTCCCTGGACCTCCTCTGGACCTCCTCTGAACTGGACTCTGAACTTCTGGACCTCCTCTGGATTGCCACTGAACTTCCCCTGAACCTCCTCTGGACCTCGTCTGGACCTCCTCTGGGCCTCTGAGCCTTCACTAAACCTCCTCTGAACTTCTGGACCTCTTCTCGAAATCTTCTTGACCTCCTCTGAACCTCCTTTTGGGCCTCTGAACCTCATGTGGACCTCTTCTGGACCTCCTCTGGACCTCTTCTGGACCTCCTCTTAACTTCTGAACCTCCTCTGGACTTCTGGACCTCCTCTGGACCTCCTCTGGACCTCCTCTGAACCTCTGGACCTCTTCCAGACCTCCTCTCAATCTTTGGACCTCCTTTGAACCTCTGCACCTCCTCTGGACCTCATCTGTTCCTCCTCTGAACTTCTGGACCTCCTCTGGACCTCCTCTGGACCTCCTCTGAACCCCTGGACCTTCTCTGAACCTCTGGACCTCTTCTGGACCTCCTCTGAACTTCTGAACCTCCTATGAACTTCTGAATCTCTGGACCTCCCCTGGACCTCCTCTGGACCTCCTCTGAACTGGACTCTGAACTTCTGAACCTCCTATGAACTTCTAAATCTCCTCTGAATCTCTGGACCTCCCCTGGACCTCCTCTGGACCTCCTCTGAACTGGACTCTGAACTTCTGGACCTCCTCTAAACTGGACTCTGAACTTCTGAACCTCCTCTGAACTTCTGAACCTCCTATGAACTTCTAAACCTCCTCTGAATCTCTGGACCTCCCTGGACCTCCTCTGGACCTCCTCTGAACTGGACTCTGAACTTCTGGACCTCCTCTGGATCGCCACTGAACTTCCTCTGAACCTCCTCTGAACCTCTTCTGGACCTCCTCTGAACCTCCTCTGGGCCTCTGAACCTTCACTAAACCTCCTCCGAACTTCTGGACCTCTTCTGGACTTCTTCCTGACCTCCTCTGAACCTCCTCTGGGCCTCTGAACCTTTTCTGGACCTCCTCTTAACTTCTGAACCTCCTCTGAACCTCTGGACCTCTTCCAGACCTCCTTTGAACCTCTGCACCTCCTCTGGACCTCTTCTGGACCTCATCTGTTCCTCCTCTGAACTTCTGGACCTCCTCTGGACTGCCTCTGAACCTCCTCTGGGCCTCCTCTGGACCTCCTCTGAACCCCTGGACCTTCTCTGAATCTCTGGACCTCTTCTGGACCTCCTCTGAACTTCTAAACCTCCTATGAACTTCTAAACCTCGTCTGAATCTCTGGACCTCCTCTGGACCTCCTCTGAACTGGACTCTGAACTTCTGAACCTCCTATGAACTTCTAAATCTCCTCTGAATCTTTGGACCTCCCCTGGACCTCCTCTTGACCTCCTCTGAACTGAACTCTGAACTTCTAAACCTCCTCTGAATCTCTGGACCTCCCTGGACCTCCTCTGGATCGCCACTGAACTTCCTCTGAACCTCCTCTGAACCTCTTCTGAACCTCCTCTGGACTTCTGGACTTCTTCTGGACCTCCTCTGAACCTCCTCTGGGCCTCTGAACCTTCACTAAACCTTCTCTGAACTTCTGGACCTCCTGTCAGACCCTCTGGGTTCTTGTAATGTCACACTTTGACCACCAGATGTCACTAAGCGCCCCTCACACCTCCCCCCTGCTGCTGCCGGATCTCCGCCGCTGGGGGGCGCTGCCTCCTTTGGTCCTCCCCGGGGGTCTGGTGGCAGGATGGCGGAGGCAGGGGGACCGGAGTCAGCCGCGGCCCGGTGCCCGGACGAGTCGTCGGACAGTGAGCCGGAGCAGGAGCCCGGAAGCCCGCAGAAACTCATCCGAAAAGTGTCGACTTCCGGACAGATCCGCAGCAAGGTGAGCAGGGTCCCGGAGCTGGCAGTTATTAGCGGGTCTGATCTGCGGTCAGTGTCTGTTTTCATTCAGCGGGGGTGGGCCACACACAGCCCGGAGCCACGGCGTCCTGCTCGGGGGAGAGAGCAGAGCTCCGTGCTGAAAGCTCCAGTTTAAAGTTATCTCCGTGAATGTTCGATTAAAATATTAAGTTTAATATGAGAGCAGACATGTGAGAGGACGTACAGAGCCCTCCGCGGAATACGGCACACCGCACACACACCGAACACTGCTCGTGTTTATCATACGTCATCTTTTATCACCCGTTTGACGGTTTTTATCACGGAGCCTCGGAGCTCTGAATCACGGTGATCAGCGGCAGCGCTGCGAGAGACACCCGGGAACAAACGGCCAGATCTCCGGAGTCACCGCCGGACGGAGGATTTAACCCGTGCCGACTCAAAGAGCGGGTAATATTTACCGTTAACCCGGGTTATTTCCCGTGTTTGGCCTCCGCTTCATGCCTTAATGACGGATGTCTCTTAAACTGTGACGGGTTTTAAACCGAGTCTGGACCCGAACACCGAGCGGTACATGTCAGGCTAAGGGCCACAGCTGCTACAGTAACGCTCCGGTTAACGGACACCGGGTGAAATATAATTAAACACGTTATTATTGTCCCGGTTCAAACAACGCAGCACACCGGGAGGACCCGGGTTTAATCACGGTTTGTTTAGCCGTGAAGAGCTAACTTATTAAAATCAGAAGTCTGGGTGTAAAGTTCAGATTCTGTGTACCGAACTCGGTTAAAACGTTTTATGACCTCCGGTGTCACCGGGAAATGTTTCTTTGAACCGTTCTACCGGGAGTTTAATGCTAACGCGGCTAACTTCTGCTAGTCGGAGGGTCTCAGGCCCGGCGGAAAGCCGCGCAGTTTCCCACTGCTGCCCACCAGTGAAAGGTGGACCGCACCCCGCGGCGGCTGTTGACGACAGGTCGGGGGAAGATAGAGTCCGTTTGATGAGACATAACGGTCCGCAGAGATCACACGGACCGCCGCTTCATCCTGGGAACAACCGGACACAGCGAACCTGTGCAGAACCGGGTCGGTTCGTTGTTTAAATGAAACTAAACTTTAATCAACAAATTAAACTTTTTAAAACTTTTATAAGTTTTAACGACTGAATGCTGCCTTCAGGTGCAAACGAAAAGATGGGAAATCCCGATGCCAGTGCTCCGAGAGGTTCTGATAGAGCTAGAATAAAGTATAATAGAGTTCAGTCAGGAACCAGACCCCGGTCTTGGTCCTAGTCCTGGCTCTGGTTCTGCTCTGTTTGTGTGGTCTAATATCTTGGACTTTAACTCAGCCTACAGACTTTCTTATTTATGTAATGAATCAGACTGATGCTGTGCTGCTCTCTGTTTAATAAAGCTTAAATAACTTTAATAATCACACTGAAACACACAGGCCCGGTCCAATCTGTAGTCTGTATGTATTGGGCCGGCCTTCTCACATAGAGCTGGCCTGTCTGACGGTCCCTGAAGGCATCGTGAGCAGCTGTGTTCTCTGACGTGGATGTTTGAGTCACAGGAAGTGAGTTTGGCAGGAAGCCGCACAGTTTCTATTTAAAGCTACAGAATGAGTCATCTGGGAACCACAGCGGGTCCAGGCCCAGGGCGGTTCTATTTAGAGGGTCATGGTTCTGGTTCTGTCAGCTAACAGACTTGTAAACTAAACACTAACAGCAGCTTGTTTCAGATCTCACTCATTCAGACCAAACATCATCCTCCGTGTCTGTGAAGTGAAACACAAACTGCAGTTCCTCTTGTCGTCCACTTGAGGCTGGCTCCAGAAGTGAGTCAGTCTCCATTAGTCCCCATTCAAATTCAAATGTCCAACTTCACAGCAGAAATAAACATGTTTACAGCCTGGTACAAAAAACAGTTTTGGTCTCTGTAGCTAATTTCCCCGTTCATGACGACTGTACTGAGGGTGAATTTATATACAACTCACCTGTTCAGGTTATATTAAGGCTTAAAGTTATGCAGGATTAAGAGCGTGGACGCTTTGATTGACAGGTGGGTGTCGTCTTCTTAGGAGGAGGGAGAGGCAGGACTGCCAACATGGCGGCATCCAGCGGCACATATTTGCATAAACCTGTGTGTGACATCACTCAGTCTGTCCGTTCTGTGATTGGTCAGAACTTCATTTAGAGAAAGTCTCTAAAACTTCATACATCAGCTGACTGATGATGTCATGTTGTTGTTGGTCAGCTGACTGATCAGCTGTTGGACGTATCAATGAGTTTATTGATGATCAGTAAACTGTGAATGGATCCTTTAAATCATGAGACGCGTGAACACACTGACTCTTTTCAATGATTCAGACGTGTGGAACATGTATGTATCATGTATGTTGCATGTTGTATGTAACGCGTTGTATGTATCATGTATAATGTTGCGCGTTGTATGTAATGTGTTGTATGTATCATGTATGTTGTATGTAACATGTATGTTGCATGTTGTATGTAACATGTATGTTGTATGTAACGTGTTGTATGTAACATGTATGTTGCGTGTTGTATGTAATGTGTTGTATCATGTATGTTGTATGTAACATGTATGATGCGTGTTGTATGTAATGTGTTGTATGTAACATGTATGTTGCATGTTGTATGTAACATGTATGTTGTATGTAACATGTATGTTGTATGTAACATGTTGTATGTAACATGTATCATGTATGTTGTATGTAACATGTATGTTGCATGTTGTATGTAACATGTTGTATGTATCATGTATGTTGTATGTAACATGTATGTTGCATGTTGTATGTAACATGTTGTATGTTGCAGACCGTGTTGAAGGAGGGAAATCTGTTGAAACAGACAAACTCGTTTCAGCGCTGGAAGAGACGATACTTCAAACTCAGAGGACGGACGCTGTACTACGCTCAGACCGCTAAGGTGACTCACTGACCTTACACCTGTCTCACAGTGTGACATCACTATGACATCATAGATGATGATGTCACAGCTCTGTCTGTTTTCTGGTCTGCAGTCCATAATCTTTGACGAAGTTGACCTGACTGATGCCAGCGTGGCCGAGTCGAGCACCAAGAACGTCAACAACAGCTTCACGGTGAGTCGCTCGGACCTCGGTCCTGGTCAACGTGATGAAGGGGGACCTCCGGTTTACCCTGGACCAGGACTGAGGCGTGTTTGCACACATCCTGTAACACGCTAACACTTCATTCAAACACAACAAACTGTTCAACAATCAACAAACCTTTCAGTCATGCTTTTATTGTGAAGAGCTTCCTGTGGACACATACCTGTGACATCAGCAGGCAGGAGGTCAAAAGTCGACCTGGATCCGACCAGGAGGTCCGAGTACACCTTCAGAACCTGACACCACTCCCTCTCTCTGACGAAGGTTCTCCACAGTTGATTATAAATGTGTTATTTCTTCAGAACTGTGCCGTCTGGTTCTGGTCGTGGTCATGTTGACCTCGTCTGGTTTAAGATGTGTACTCGTCATGCTCACAATCTGTTTGTTGTCATGTGATCAGAGTTTCCTCACAGAGGAATCTGTCAGGTCATGTGACGCAGCCTTTCCAGCGCCTGGAGGTGTGTTTGTTTTCATGTGAACCACACATGCATCACATCAAACATCATGTAAACATCACATAACATCATGTTATTTATTCTGATGAAGGAAACTTCTGTTAACAGTCTGACCTTTACTTCATATAATATGTGTTAATATAAACCATATTCATGTTATATATCATATTTATAATTTATATATGCTAATCTATCTGTGTATGTGTATATCTATATGAACCACACTGTGTTTAGATCTGTGCTGTGATTGGCTGCTTGTGAAACAGCTGAACAGGAAGTGGAAGTTGACGTCTGTTTCTCTGGAAATTACAACACATTTCACAGGAAACCACTTCCTGTACACACACACACACACACACACACACAGGTTAACTTGGTTGTTTTGATGCTGCAGTTTACAGTTGTTCTGTGTGTCTGTCTGTCTGCCTGTGTGTGTGTAGGTGATCACGCCGTGCAGACGTCTCATCCTGTGTGCTGACAACAGGAAGGAGATGGAGGAGTGGATGGCAGCTTTGAGGAGCGTCCAGAACAGACACAACTATGAGGTAAGACTGAGACCAGTAAGACCAGTAAGACCACTGAGACTAAGACCACTGAGACCAGAAAGACCAGTAAGACCAATAATCAGTCAGTATGAAGTAGTGTGTCAGTCCAGATTTTCTGGTCATGGATGTGACATGTTCTGTGTTCCGTACTAATCTGTGTCAAACCCAGCAGAACCTCTGTGGTCCGGTTCAGAAGTGTCTCTCTGCTCAGCTGTTCTGCTTTTAATGGACGCCTGAGGCAGACTTCATAAAGCGTGAAGAAGAAAAATGACCTGAGACAGTTAAAGTCTCTGTCTGTCTCACTGACTGTCTGTCTGTCCCTCTCTCCCAGTCCACCCAGTACAGCATGGATCACTTCAGTGGGATGCATAACTGGTACGCCTGCTCTCACGCCAGACCAACGTATTGTAACGTCTGCAGGGAGGCACTGTCAGGAGTGACATCACACGGCCTGTCCTGTGAAGGTAGTGACATCACACGGCTCACAGTGACATCACACATCTCACAGTGACATCACGCAGGTCACAGTGATGTCACACAGCACACAGTGACATCACACAGCTCACAGTGATAGCTCACAGTGACGTCACACAGCACACAGTGATAGCTCACAGTGACATCACACAGCTTACAGTGATAGCACACAGTGACATCACACAGCTAACAGTGATAGGACAGTGACAGCACATAGTGACATCACACAGCACACAGTGATGTCACACAGCACACAGTGACATCACACAGCTGACAGTGATAGCACACAGTGACATCACACAGCTCACAGTGATAGCACACAGTGACATCACACAGCTAACAGTGACGTCACACAGCACACAGTGATAGCACACAGTGACATCACACAGCTAACAGTGATAGGACAGTGACAGCACATAGTGACATCACACAGCACACAGTGATGTCACACAGCTAACAGTGACGTCACACAGCACACAGTGATAGCACACAGTGACATCACACAGCTCACAGTGACGTCACACAGCACACAGTGATAGCACACAGTGACATTACACAGCTCACAGTGACATCACACAGCTAACAGTGATAGCACACAGTGACATCACACAGCTCACAGTGACATCACACAGCTCACAGTGATAGCAAACAGTGACATCACACAGCTCACAGTGACGTCACACAGCTCACAGTGATAGCAAACAGTGACATCACACAGCTAACAGTGATAGCACACAGTGATAGCACACAGTGACAGCACACAGTGACATCACACAGCACACAGTGATAGCACACAGTGACGTCACACAGCTCACAGTGATAGCACACAGTGACATCACACAGCTCACAGTGACATCACACAGCTCACAGTGACATCACACAGCTAACAGTGATAGCACACAGTGACATCACACAGCTCACAGTGACGTCACACAGCTAACAGTGATAGCACACAGTGACATCACACAGCTCACAGTGATAGCACACAGTGACAGCACACAGTGACATCACACAGCTCACAGTGATAGCTCACAGTGACATCACACAGCACACAGTGATAGCACACAGTGACGTCACACAGCTCACAGTGACAAATGACATCATAGCTAACAGCAGCTAACAAACATGAGAGTTACAGTGACTGTGTGTGTGTGTGTGTGTGTGTGTGTGTGTGTGTGTGTGTGTGTGTGTGTGTGTGCGCGTGTGTGCGTGCATGCGTGTGTATCAGTGTGTAAGTTTAAGGCTCATAAGCGCTGTGCCGTCCGAGCGACCAATAACTGTAAGTGGACGACGCTGGCGTCTATCGGGAAGGACATCATTGAAGATGAGGACGGGGTGAGACACCTGAATATTCCTGACCTTTCCTGATGACAGTAAATGCCTCGTGTGTGGCTCTCAGGTGATCTCTGACCTCTGTCCTCAGGTGTCCATGCCTCATCAGTGGTTGGAGGGGAACCTGCCTGTCTCGGCTAAATGTAACGTCTGTGATAAGACGTGCGGCAGCGTCCTCCGTCTGCAGGACTGGAGGTGTCTGTGGTGTAAAGCCATGGTGAGTCCCGTTGCCATGGTGACCATGGAGTCACAGAGGCAGGTGTGTCAGGACTCAGGTGCGCTGTTGTCTCTCTGTCCTGCAGGTGCACTCAGGCTGTAAGGACCAGCTGTCCTCCAAGTGTCCTCTGGGACAGTGTAAGGTGTCCGTCATCCCGCCAACGGCACTAAACAGCATCGATTCTGACGGTGACGTTCAACCTGCACCTGATCACACCTGATCACATCTGATCTCACACACACCTGATCACATCTGATCTCACACATGCCTGATCACACCTGATCTCACACACACCTGATCACACCTGATCACATCTGATCTCACACACACCTGATCACACCTGATCACATCTGATCTCACACACACCTGATCACATCTGATCTCACACATGCCTGATCACACCTGATCTCACACACACCTGATCACACCTGATCACATCTGATCTCACACACACCTGATCACACCTGATCACATCTGATCTCACACACGCCTGATCACACCTGATCACATCTGATCTCACACAGCTAATCACACCTGTGTGATTGCATGTTGATTACATGTTGGTTGCGTGTTGTTTGTGGTCAGGTTTCTGGAAGGCGTCCTGTCCTCCGTCCTGCACCAGTCCTCTCCTCGTCTTCGTGAACTCAAAGAGTGGAGACAATCAAGGTGTGAAGTTCCTGAGACGCTTTAAACAGCTGCTGAACCCGGCTCAGGTGTTCGACCTGATGAACGGAGGGCCACACCTGGGGTGAGACAGGAGGGGAGAAAATCCACTTCATGTTGTAAACATTCAGCCTGTCTGTCTCTCTCTGACCTGTCTGTCTCTCCTTCAGTCTTCGTTTGTTTCAGAAGTTCGACACGTTCAGGATCTTGGTCTGTGGAGGAGACGGCAGCGTCGGCTGGGTTCTCTCTGAGATCGACGCCCTCACACTGCACAAACAGGTAATACACACACAGGTAACACACACATCAGTGGGCTGGGCTTGCAGCAGGTAACATGTTGTTGTGTTGTTTAGTGTCAGCTGGGAGTTCTTCCTCTGGGGACCGGGAACGATCTGGCCCGAGTTCTGGGCTGGGGTTCAGCCTGTGATGACGACACTCAGCTGCCCCAGATCCTGGAGAAACTGGAGAGAGCCAGCACCAAGATGTTAGACAGGTGAGTGATGTTAGACTGGCAAAGTGATGTTAGACTGGTAAAGTGATGTTAGACAGGTGAGTGATGTTAGACAGGTGAGTGACGTTAGACTGGTAACTCAGCCTGTCTGTCCTCCTGCTGCAGGTGGAGCATCATGGTCTATGAGACCAAGTTTCCACGGCAACACTCTGCCTCCACTGTCACTGAGGACTGCAGTGATGATTCTGAGGTAACAGGAAATGACATCACTTCCTGCTGTTGCCTAACATTTCAGTCTGTTGTCACACCTGTGCTGACAGTTCACACCCGCACTGACAGTTCACACCTGTACTGACCTCTGTGTTCATGTGATCCAGGTTCAGCAGATTTTGACCTATGAGGACTCAGTGGCTGCTCACCTGTCCAAGATCCTCACCTCAGACCAGCACTCTGTTGTCATCTCCTCCGCCAAGTAAGTCTGTCTGTCTGTCTGCGTGTCCGTCTGCCTGCCTGTCTGTTTGTTTGTCTTCTCTGCCTGCCTGCCTGCCTGCCTGCCTGCCTGTCTGTCTGAAGTCATATGGAGGTTGAAATAAGGGGACTGATGGTGTTGTAAGTGTGATCAGTTGTTCGTAAGAAGACGGTGATACTGGATGAGATTGAACTGAGTGACTGAATGAGAGGTGTCGTATATATTCATGGTTCTGTTTGTATCGTATATATTCATGGGTCTGTTTGTCGTATATATTCATGGGTCTGTTTGTGTTGTATATATATTTATCGTTCTGTTTGTGTCGTATATATTCATGGGTCTGTTTGTGTCGTATATATATTTATGGTTCTGTTTGTCGTATATATTCATGGGTCTGTTTGTGTCGTATATATTCATGGTTCTGTTTGTGTCATATATATTCATGGGTCTGTTTGTGTCGTATATATTCATGGTTCTGTTTGTGTCGTATATATTCATGGGTCTGTTTGTGTCGTATATATTCATGGGTCTGTTTGTGTCGTATATATTCATGGTTCTGTTTGTGTCGTATATATTCATGGGTCTGTTTGTGTCGTATATATTCATGGGTCTGTTTGTGTCGTATATATTCATGGGTCTGTTTGTGTCGTATATATTCATGGGTCTGTTTGTGTTGTATATATTCATAGGTCTGTTTGTCGTATATATTCATGGGTCTGTTTGTGTTGTATATATTTATGGTTCTGTTTGTGTTGTATATATTCATAGGTCTGTTTGTCGTATATATTCATGGGTCTGTTTGTGTTGTATATATTTATGGGTCTGTTTGTCGTATATATTCATGGGTCTGTTTGTCGTATATATTCATGGGTCTGTTTGTGTTGTATATATTTATGGGTCTGTTTGTCGTATATATTCATGGTTCTGTTTGTGTCGTATATATTCATGGGTCTGTTTGTGTTGTATATATTTATGGGTCTGTTTGTCGTATATATTCATGGGTCTGTTTGTGTTGTATATATATTTATGGTTCTGTTTGTGTCGTATATATTCATAGGTCTGTTTGTGTCGTATATATTCATCGTATATATTCACGGGTCTGTTTGTGTCGTATATATTTTCAGGGTTCTCTGTGAGACGGTGAAGGACTTCGTGGCTCGTGTTGGTAAAGCCTACGAGAAGAACACAGAGAGTTCAGAGGAGTCTGAGGTGATGGCCAAGAAGGTAATCATGAAGGACAGATGACAGATGTGTCAGACAACACACCATCGATATCAACAAGACAAAGTGTCAGTTGTCCTAACCTGTCTCTCTCTCTGCCAGATGTCTTAACCTGTCTCTCTCTGTCAGTTCTCCTAAGCTGTCTCTCTCTGTCAGTTCTTCTAACCTGTCTCTCTCTGTCAGTTCTCCTAACCTGTTTCTCTCTCTGTCAATTCTCCTAACCTGTTTCTCTCTCTTCATCAGTGTGGTGTGTTGAAGGAGAAACTCGACTCCCTCTTGAAGACTCTGAACGAGGAGTCTCAAGCGTCCACTGTTCCTCTTCCGGCTCCTCCACCCACCATTGCTGAGGAGCAGGAGGAGGTGGAGGGAGACGTCCTGCCTCTTCCTCTTCATCATCACCTTCACCATCATCATCCTCCTCTTCACACCTCCTGCTCTCCACGGACCAACACCACCTCTTCCTCCTCCTCCTCGTCTGCTGCCGCTGCCATCTTTAAACCTCGAGAGCAGCTGATGCTGCGAGCCAACAGTCTGAAGAAGGCCATCAGACAGATCATCGAGCACACAGAGAAAGGTGAGACAGGCAGAGAGACAGACAGATCATCGAGCACACAGACAAAGGTGAGACAGGCAGAGAGACAGACAGATCATCGAGCACACAGACAAAGGTGAGACAGGCAGAGAGAAAGGTAACAATGTGATAACACTAAATGACTGTTTCTAGACTAATGACCATTTATGGACGAAGAGTAGTGATGTCACTCTGATGAGGTCATATAGAAGAGACTCTTCAGAATTGAGGTGACATCATGTCATGTGATAAATCCTCCATTCTGATTGACCGAGCTGCAGTAAACAATCAATGTTGGACTGACTGAATGGTGATGAGTGTGTGTGTTAATGTGTTAATGTGTGTGTGTGTCAATGTGTGTTAATGTGTGTGTGTGTGTTTGTGTTAATGTGTCTTACTGTGTGTATCTGTGTGTTAATGTGTTTGTTAATGTGTGTATCTGTGTGTTAATGTGTTAACTAGGGATGCACTGATTGTGAAATTCTGGGCCGATACTGATACTGATGTTTAAAATAACAACTTGGCCGATGTTTTTCCTTTTTGTTATTTATTCCCTCTGTGCCACGGAAACATTACTGAACTGTCTTAAAAGTCTTTTAGCTCTTCATCATACTATCCTTGAATGAGCACAAATTCAATCAGACAAATTTATGAAACAAAAACAACCTTTAATGTCATTTTTTTTTACATTTAATATAACCTTAATTCACATGCAAAATTCACAGCAATTATTACAATGTTTCATTTCATTTTCTCACTTGTAATGTTTTCATACTATCACATTTATTTTTAGCGGTATATGTGAATTGGGAGCGAGTGAGAGACAGAGAGGAGACACCGGGCGTGTACGGGCATAAACTGAAACGGGCCGGTTAGAAATGAAAAGAGGAAAATCACAGAATACAGGATATGTCCAGGACACTCAGAGCGTGAGGGAGGGAGGATCGGATGGTGGTTCAGGTAGCGATGAGGAAACTGTCACTGTAAGCTGCACATCTGTCAGCTGCACACCTGTAAGCAGCTGTGCTCCATGCAGACATTTCTCAGACTTTATTTTGTAGGCTAAGGGCGGGCGGGGCCGGCATGCGTGAAGTGAGCTGAAGGTAGTGGGAGTGTCTGTTGTGAGTTTAGGGGGCACGTTAGCCAGAGCTGTAGTGGGTGTGTGAGTGAGTGAGACTGCTGCCTGCTGAACAGAGGGTCGCAGGAAGAAGGATCTGAAGTGTTTTAGCTACAAAAACCCGCCATATAATCATCAACCACTGCCATCGGTGAATGTCATCTTTATTTGCCGATGGCAGTTAAGGGGGCGAATATCGGCCGATACCGATGTTCAGCCGATGCATCGGTGCATCCCTAGTGTTAACGTGTGTGTTTGTGTGTTAATGTGTATTTGTGTGTTAATGTGTGTGTTAATGTGTGTTATTGTGTTAATGTGTGTGTGTGTGTGTTAAAGTGTTAATGTGTGTGTTAATGTGTATTTGTGTGTTAATGTATGTGTTAATGTGTGTGTTAATGTGTGTATCTGTGTGTTAATGTGTATGTTAATGTGTGTTAATGTGTGTGTTCATGTGTTTGCTATCAGCTGTGGACGAGCAGAACGCTCAAACCCAACAGAACCTTTTCTCTCTGAGTCGGACTGAGGAAGACGAAGGTCTGGTGGAGGAGGAAGAGGAGGACGAGGTGGAGGAGGACAAGATGTCTCTGCAGTCGACCTACAGCACCAAACACCGCAACACTCGCAGAGGTCAGTCATACTGATAATACTACAACTACTGCAAATACTGGTACCACTACTGTAAATAATACTGATACTGCTTCTATTAATATTCTATCTATTGTATAAATCCTGACCATGGACTAATCAGGCTTTTAAAACCTTGGGTTGATGTAAAACCTTGAATCTAAAACCTTGGGTTGATGTAAAACCTTGAATCTAAAACCTTGGGTCAATGTAAAACCTTGAATCTAAAAGCTTGGGTCGATGTAAAACCTTGACTTTAAAACTTTCGGTTGATCTACATCCTTGAATTTAAAACCTCTCGTTGATGTATATCCTTGGATTTAAAACCTCTGCCTGTCTGTCTGTTTTCAGTCAGTAAGACGCCCTGTGAGAAGCTGATCAGTAAAGGCAGCCTGTCGCTGGGCAGTTCTGCATCACTTCCTGTCCACACAGGAAGTAGGGAGAACATGCCGATGCTGAACACAAAGATCCTCTATCCAGGTAAGAATCTCTGAGGTCAAACAGGAAGTAGTTTATGAGGTCATTATGACATCATCAGTCTGATGTTCACCTGGATGTGTGTGCAGGTTTCAGAGGTATCTCAGGTTCTCTGTCCAGCAGCTCTGTGATAAGTCGACTGTTGGTCAACGCTGACCCGTTCAGCTGCGACCCTGACAACATGTAAGTCTGTCTATACATATATATATACACATATATACTCTATATACATATTGTATATACACATATATAATGTGTATACACTTTGTTTATACTGAGGTTTACATTATATATGTCTGTCTGCGTCTGCAGGGACTGCTACACTGAGAAATGTGTGATGAATAATTACTTTGGAATCGGACTGGACGCTAAAATCTCTCTGGACTTCAACAACAAGAGAGATGAACATCCAGAGAAGTGCAGGTACAAAAGAACCCTGATTGATCCTTGAATTTAAAACCTTGAATCTCAAACCTTGGTTTGATTCCAAACCTGTTGTCTAACTGTGCTCAGGAGCCGGACTAAGAACATGATGTGGTATGGTGTTCTGGGAACCAAAGAGCTGCTGCACAGAACCTACAAGAACCTGGAACAGAGGGTTCTGCTGGAGGTGAGATGATTAGACAAACTGGAGCTGGTTCTGATGGTTCTGCTGGGTTTACATTGATAGAGCTGGTGACATCACTTCCTGTCTGTACAGCTGATTTGGTTTGTTGTCACTGCAGTGTGACGGGCGGCCGATCCCTCTGCCCAGTCTCCAAGGCATCGCCGTGTTGAACATCCCGAGCTACGCCGGAGGAACCAACTTCTGGGGAGGAACCAAAGAGGATGACGTGAGAACTCAACCTGTCTGTCTACCTGTCTGTGTGACAGCCCTGACTGTCTGTCTGTCTGTCTGTCATTCTAACTGTTTGTCTGCTTTCCTGTCTGTCTCTCAGACGTTCACGGCTCCATCCTTCGATGATAAGATCCTGGAGGTGGTGGCGGTGTTTGGCAGCATGCAGATGGCCGTTTCACGAGTCATCAACCTGCAGCACCACCGCATCGCTCAGGTACACCTGTCTGTCTGTCTGTCTAACTTGTCTGACCCGTCTGTCTCTCTCTGACCTGTCTGTCTCTCTGCCTCAGTGCCGGACAGTGAAGATCACCATCCTCGGTGATGAAGGTGTGCCAGTTCAGGTGGACGGGGAGGCGTGGGTCCAGCCTCCAGGTTACATCAAGATCATCCACAAGAACCGAACCCAGACCCTCACCAGGGACAGAGTGAGTCCTGCAGACCAGTCTGACCCAGTCTGACCCAGTGTGTGTTTCACAGTGTGTGTTTCACAGTGTGTGTGTGTTTATTGCAGGCCTTTGAGAGCACCCTGAAGTCATGGGAGGACAAACAGAAGTGTGAGTTTCCTCGGTCTCCTCCTCAGGCTGCTCTGACGTCTCAGCCAGAGATCGTCTCTGAGGATGAGGCCACGCTCGTCAGGGAGTTTGGTCAGGCAGCCGGAGCTCTGATACACAGGTGATGATCCGTAACCTGATCACTTGATCGATCAGTGACTCATTAATGATCCATAACCTGATCAACGACTCATCAGTAACCTGTCCTGCTGTCTGCCTGTCTGTCTCAGTATCCGGGAGGTCGCTCAGTCTCACCACAGTCTGGAACAGGAACTGGCTCACGCCGTTAACGCCAGCTCAAAGGCCATGGACGTTGTCTACGCCAACTCCAAGAGCTCCGGGGTACAAGACACATCTGTCTGTCTGTCTCTCTGTCTATCAGTCAGTC
Organism: Miichthys miiuy; assembly: GCA_036365135.1. Lineage (NCBI taxonomy): Eukaryota > Metazoa > Chordata > Actinopteri > Sciaenidae > Miichthys > Miichthys miiuy. Next base: position 278,011 of record CM071607.1, on the reverse strand, counting down.
TCTTTCTCTAACCTGTCTCTCTCTCTCTTCCTGTCTGTCTCTCCAGGCTCTGAGCTGCAGTGTCGTGCTTCAGATGGTCAGCAACGTGAAAGTTTTATTTAGTGAGACTGAACTGCTGCTGGCTGGAAAGATGTCCATGGTAACAACCTCTACTGTTCTCTAATGATCTCTTCTGTTCTCTTCTATTCTCTACTGGTCTCTAATGATCTCTACTGTTCTCTTCTATTCTCTACTGGTCTCTACTGGCCTCTTCTGTTCTCTACTGATCTTTACTGTTCACTTCTGTTCTCTACTGTTCTCTACTGTTCTCTTCTGTTCTCTACTAGTCTCTACTGGTCTCTGCTGTTCTCTGCTGGTCTCTACTGGTCTCTACTGATCTCTACTGATCTCTCCTGGTCTCTTCTGTTCTCTACTGGTATCTACTGTTCTCTACTGATCTCTTCTGTCCTCTACTAGTCTCTTCTGTTCTCTACTGATCTCTACTGATCTCTACAGTTCTCTTCTGTTCTCTACTGATCTCTGCTGATCTCTACTGATCTCTTCTGTTCTCTACTGTTTTCTTCTGGCCTCTACTGCTCTCTTCTGTTCTCTACTGGTCTCTACTGTTCTCTACTGGTCTCTACTGGTCTCTTCTGTTCTCTACTGGTCTCTACTGTTCTCTTCTGTTCTCTTCTGTTTTCTTCTGTTCTATACTGTTCTCTTCTGTTCTCTACTAGTCTCTTCTGTTCTCTTCTATTCTCTTCTGGTCTCTACTGGTCTCTGCTGTTCTCTACTGTTCTCTGCTGGTCTCTACTGGTCTCTACTGATCTCTACTGATCTCTCCTGGTCTCTTCTGTTCTCTACTGGTATCTACTGTTCTCTACTGATCTCTTCTGTCCTCTACTAGCCTCTTCTGGTCTCTTCTGGTCTCTTCTGTTCTCTAATGTTCTCTTCTGTTCTCTACTGGTCTCTACTGTTCTCCACTGGTCTCTACTGGTCTCTTCTGGTCTCTTCTGGCCCTCATGTTACAGCTGGTTCTGATGGTTCTGCTCGTGTCTCTGTAGCAGTTGGACCCGCCTCAGCAGGAACAGTTGAATGTGGCTCTGAGTTCTGTGGCTCAGCAGCTCCGTCGGCTCGCTGATGTGTCCTGGTTATGTCCCGTCATCGACCCGTCAGACCATGAGGTACTGGTTCAGAAATACTGGTTCAGATGTACTGGTTCAGAAATACTGGTTCAAAAGTGTTGGTTCAGAAGTACTGGTTCAGAAGTACTGGTTCAAAAGTACTGGTTCAGTAGTACTGGTTCAGAAGTACTGATTCAGCATTCTCATCATGGAAACATTCTGAAATGGCCTCTCACCTGTCTGCCTTTCACCTGTCTGTTTTCAGGGTCCTCTGACAGATTTCTCAAAGAGAAGTCGGAGTGCGAAGTTTCGTCTGGTCCCGAAGTTCAAGAAAGACAAAAACAACAAGAACAAGGAGACGTGTGCAACTTTGTCACTGCCAGGTGAGCTCTGTCACTTCCTGTTTCTCTCAGTCTCACTTCCTGTCTCTCTCTGTCTCACTTCCTGTCTCTCTGTCGCACTTCCTGTCTGTCTGTCTCACTTCCTGTTGGTGTCTCAGTTCATCAGTGGGGGACGGACGAGGTGGGGGCGTGGCTGGACTTTCTGTGTCTCACTGAGTATAAGGACATCTTTATCAGACACGACGTCCGCGGAGCCGAGCTCATCCACCTGGAGAGGAGGGACCTGAAGGTACCACCACTAGCTCTGACCGCTGACTGCTAACTGCTAATCGCTAACTGCTAAGTGCTAACTGCTAAGTACTAACTGCTAAGTGCTAACTCGGTGTGTGGAGTCGCAGCTCAGAGGACTGACCATGTTCTGGATGATTATTTCTACGTTACCTGTTAGTAACATGTTCGTGTGTGTGTGTGTGTGCGTGTGTGTGTTCAGGATCTTGGCGTGACAAAGGTGGGTCATATGAAGAGGATCCTTCAGGGCATCAGAGAACTGAACAGGAACAGCAGCGCCAGCGAGGCCTGACTGCAGCCAGGTGAGTCAAAAACGTTGAGTCGTTCAGTAGTGGTCCTGGTCCTGGTCCTGATCCTGACTGGATGGGTTATAACGACGACCCCGGGACCTCATACTCCCTCAGTGGACCAAAGCACATGCAGACTGGATGATCATGGTTAGACCTCCTGTGAGGGTGAAGATGTGGTCTGTGGTCCACGGTCACAGTGTCCTTCCTGAATCTGAGCTTCAACAATAGTCTAAGCTCCAGTACCCTCAATCTGGGTCAGTGGTTCTCCACCCTGCCTGGGTCAAGCCGTGCTTCCCCTTTTCCAAGTTGTCAAACCGTTTGCCAGAACTTCCTTGAGGCCAACTGAAGGTTCTTCTCCTTGGCCGCCCTGAACTCCTCCAACACCTGCAGCCCCTAGATACGCCTCAGTATCAGAGGCTAACCTTCAGGCTTAGGAGTGTCCTCACATCTGCCCAATGCCCAATGTCCAGCTCCTTGAGTACCAGAACCAGAACCATGTGTTGAGGTGAGCCTGACTGTATGTAGTTGGTATTGTTCACCTCCAGCATCAGTTCTGGTTCCTTCCCTGTCATTGAGGTGACGTTCCACGTCTCTGACCAGTCTATGATGCCAGTAATCAGTACAGTCCAGCCCTGTACCTGACTGTGCAGGTGTTGGCCCACAGGGCGGCAGGTCCATGTAGTTTTTTTTCAGCTCGTACCTGTCCACCAGACACTCCTCTTCAGGTCTGACTCCTCGAGGAGGCACCGGTTGGCACCAGGAGCCTTTGATCCTGATCCTGACCCAGGAGCCTTTGACCCTGATCCTGACCAGGGAGTAGTGTTGTTTTTTTGCGGCCTGTTTTAATTTTAGTCTTAGTCTAGTCTTTGTGTCAAGCTGTCATTTTAGTTTTCATTAGTTTTAGTCACATTCATACTCTTTTTAGTCTAGTCAAGTTTCAGTCGACTATAAGTCTGAGTATTTTAGTCTTATTTTAGTCAGAATTATCCGTGACTATTTTCGTCTAGTTTTAGTCAACGAAAACTGATGACATTTTAGTCTAGTTTTAGTAAATCAAAATTGTATTTTAGTCTCTTTTTAGTAATGCAATTCTATTTAACCCAGTCAATATAGTATAAGTACCTAGTACTAGAGATGAAACCGAAATCTTTTAGCCAAACCCATTTCACAATTCAAACAAGGTTGTCGTATTATTATATTATTGTTACCTTATAGACTCAAGAATACATCCATTCCAGACACGGAAGACGCTCTGATTTGAATTTACAACATATTTGTTTTACCAACCAAACATGTTAGAAGTACACACACATAAATTTAAATAAAATAGCCACTGAAGTGAGACACAGGAAACAGAAATACTTCAAAATAATAATAACAACGAGACGAAATAACGTTATAACATTTAGTCACGTCTCGTTTTAGTCAACGAAAATGAAGAGACATTTTAGCAGTTTTTATTTTGTAAACCACATTTAGTCTCATTTTTATTCGTCAACAATACTGCATTATATATTTAATTATAGTTATCGTCACATGACCATTTACGTTGCGTCTCGTCTTGTTTTCGTCACATGATTAAGGTTTGTTGACAACGATATTTAGTCATAATTTTCGTTGACGAAAGCAACACTACGCGGGAGCACAGAACCAGGTCAAGGTGGATCCTCTGAGGGGTGGGGTCAGGCTCAGGTGATTGTTTACATGTTAATCAGCTGATGTTTGTTGTGTTGTTGTCCTCTTAGCTGCCTGCTCTCCTCCTACCTCTGCTGCAATCGACCACCTCAACCACCCGACCCGACCTCTGACCTCTGACCCAGCCTATGACATCATATCTGCAGCTCACTGTGATTGGACAAGGATTCATTCACGAAGACCACATGGAGAAAGAACCAGTCAGATGATCCACTAGTGCCTTGTCATGTCACCCACTGACCAATCAGATGATCCCTAAATGTTTTGCAGTGTTGGAACTCCAAACCAGTTAGGACCCAACCCGGCTTTGTTGGAGAGCCAGTTCCAGTACGACTCGAGTCACTTCAGAACCATGCGTGCAAGATTAAAGGCCTTCGCTGAGCCGGGCCAGTTTTTTGTTCCTGTGATCTACCTGCCAGACCAGCCGACCAATCAGAACCTCCTCTGGTCCTGTCGGACCAGGACACAGCAGAACCCTTTAAGACCAGACATGGTGTCAGCAGCTTGTCCCCGATCTGCCAAAGAGGGGACGGACACTCTGAGTCCGGATCAGGTCCGGATCAGGTTTTGTACTAAAGTCCATATTTATTCTATTAACAAAACTTAGAGACGACGGGACGCTGGAAAGAACCAGAACCTGATCCAGATCAGGTGGTCTGACAGAGACCTCAGCGACAATCGGATCAGTCGACGAAGACAAGCTGTTTCCTGTCTGTTGAAGGGACCAAACAAAGAATCACAATCAAAGTATACAAAAGGTTCAGATGTTTTATATCAGACCTAGACCTGGTTTATACCTGGACCTCATCTTACACGTGCAGCCTTAAGTAGATCTGAAACCAAAACAGATTTTATCAAACATCATGAACTGAACACATTTTTAAGAGAGTCGACCTTTCATGAAGTATCTGACATTGGAGCATCCTTAAACGCACCGATGTCAAACCGCAGATTGATTGTCTTTGATCGATTATCGATTCGTCCAAAGTTTAAAAAAGGTTCCAGTTTTCAGGTCACTGCTTTCAGTTTGTTTGTTTGTTTGTTTCAGCGTCTGTCGTCTCTCATGTCGTTTGAGTTCAGACGTCTTTAAATGTTTCAGACGAGTTTCTATCAACGAAAACGATCAAAGAACAAAACATTAAAACGAAACGTGTCATCACGTGTTCAGATGATCTCATCAGATCAGGATTAAAGAGTACACTTCCTGATCCATGTTCTGTTGTTTGATCATGTGACTCGTGTGACATCACGAGGACATCACGTGATCAATCTTTTGATCGTCAACCATTTTAAATTGTCTGAACTCCACTCAACGCATTCTCTTCAAAATACAACATCCTGTGCAGACTCTGCGTGCCTTCAGCTGTTTGTTTGTCCTGACGTGGTCGTCTGATCCGTTCTGTGTATTTAATATTTAATTTATGCATTAATCCTGATACTGTATGCTGTCATACCTCTGTTTGTACATACGCCTCCTGCAGGGCTGTCAGTGTAAATACATTGTGTTGTTTACAGAGAAACATCTGTAATAAAGTCGATGTCTCCATCGTTCAGTCTTTTGCCTCTTTTAGCTCCTTGTTTTGTTTTTCTAATGTTAGCACTAACTAGACACTGAGTGTGTATGTTATTTTAGCTTTCAGCTAACGGGATCCATGATGCTAACAGCAGCATGAAGACAAACTTGTTGATTTTAGCTAACAGTAAATGATGTAATGTACAAAGGTGCAGCCTAACGCTAACTGTAACTGAAGCTAAGCTAAAGGTTAGCCTGACCTGGTTAGACCTGAATATTAAAGTCAGCTGACGTCAGGTGTTTGGACATATTTGCCCACAGATTTGTCTTACAGGATGATCAGGCTGCTGTGACCTTTGACATCTCCACGGTCTCATCACTTCCTGTAGAGTCAATATTTGAATTGTGGTTAACGATCAATCAATCAGCTGGATCTCCGTCCTCCATTTTATGTTAGACAGACACTGAGCATCTGCTTTCACAGGAGACGACAACAGACATCAGGAATTAACAGGTAGGCCCGTCCACAGACAGTAGAACCGGTTCTGATTCTTCAGCAGCTCACAGTATCACTGAGTTTCTCAACATATAGTTCACAGAAAAAAACGATTGGATGTTTGTAAAGTCGGAGCTGGATGACAAACAGAAAAAAACTTAGATCTTTAGACAAAATTTCAGATTTTTATCTTCCTAATACTAAAAAATAGAAAAAGTTAATTAACTGACGTGTAAAGACATATAGATGTATAGACGTAACATGTGAACACGTATAGATGTAACATATAGATATATAGATGTAATGTGTAAAGACATATGTAACGTGTTGAGATATATAGCATGTCGAGAACATGAGGTTTACAACATGACAAAATACATAACATGAGATGTATAATGTGTTGATACATAACATGATAAGCTATGTAACATGAGCTATGTGAAATGACAAGATATGATTGAACATAGAGATCTGAATCGTAGAGATCTGACATGTTTGTGTGACATGCAGAGACAGATACAGGCAGGCAGACATGTTGCCATCTACACGTCTGATCACGGCTCTCTGTGCTCTGCTTACCTGCTCTGCACTGATCCAATGTACAGGTGAGGCTGACAGATGAATCAACATGATGTATCCATACTGATATTAATCAAACATAATATATCAATGAGTCTGATTTATTGATTGATTTCTGTTATTGTTCTGTTTCCGTTATTTTGTCCACCCCTCAGTGTTTCTGGATCAGTCATCAGCCGGTCAGATCCTCCGCTCGTCCACCAGGAGGCGTCGGGCCAACTCCAACCTCCTGGAGGAGATGTTACCTGGAAACCTGGAGAGGGAGTGTTATGAGGAGAGCTGCTCACAGGAGGAGGCTGCAGAGATCTTCCAGACCCAAGAGAAGACAGTAAGGAGGACCACTGTGGTCCAAATTGAGGGTCTGGGCCTCAATAGGGGTCACTAGAAACAGTCTCATGTACTCCAGAATCTGGACCAACAATGACAGAAAGTCATGTATTCTCTGTCATTTAAACTGTTTATGATGGACAGATTGCTTTAGCCTAACCACTTGCTAAAGTAGCTAACCGCTAGTTAACTTAATCTGTCATTAGCATGCTAACAGAACCGGGCTCAGCAGCCTGACTTGACCGGGTTGGAGCACAGCCTCTGAGACCAACAGGGAATAACGTTACACTACCGAGGTGACTTACAGACTTTATGATGGAAACATTGATAAGTAGTGTTTGGACAGCGCTGGTTTCAGAGGTTCTGTTCGGTCCGGCCGTGTTTACTGGAAGGTAGACACTGTTGCTAGCTCATAGCGCTAGCTGCAATACATAGTTGTAGGGGTGTAACGCAGACTCGCCATTGGCTACCAATCAATATGTGTGACTTCCTGTTTAGTGGTGTGTTTTCTTTTAAGTTGCATTTCTTCATATTTTTTTGTTTCTGTTTTCACAGCTGGAGTTTTGGTACAAATACATCAGTGAGTATTTCATCATCCAATGATCAGAACCAGACCTGTTCTGTGAAGGTTCTGGTCCAGATGTAGCCTCGTTTGGATTCATCTGAGCTGATCAGGTGTCTCCTGTGTGTCATAGATCTGAACCCTTGTCGGACCAACCCCTGTCTGAACGGAGGGATGTGCACTCTGGACCGGGGAGACTTTATGTGTCTGTGTCCTCCTCAGTACCATGGCAAGACCTGCGAGTCAGGTAACCAACACCTGAGACTCAGGTCATCAACACCTGAGACTCAGATAACCAACCCCTGCGAGTCAGGTAATCAACACCTGAGATTCAGGTCACCAACACCTGAGATTCAGATCACCAACACCTGAGACTCAGGTAACCAACACCACCTGAGACTCAGGTCATCAACACCTGAGACTCAGGTAACCAACACCTGCGAGTCAGGTAAACGACACCTGAGACTCAGGTCACCGACACCTAGACTTAAGTAACCAATACCTTAGACCAGGTCACCAACACCTGAGACTAACTGTGTACTAACTATGTACTCATGTAGTGAGCATGTACTGACTGTGTACTCATGTGTACTAATTGTGTGTACTTTGTGTAGTGGTGTCAGAGTGTCGCTATAGAAATGGAGGCTGTATTCAGTACTGCAGAGACCTGCTGGGCGGAGCTGGAGTCCAGTGTGGCTGCGCAGATGGGTTCAGACTGGAGGCAGATGGACAGAGCTGCTCCAGGACCGGTACTACAATACTACAATACTATGATAATACAGTACCACAATACCACAATACTACAATGCTACAGATACTACAGATACTACAGTACTCCTGATATTGTAACTATAAGGATGTGGTTTAGGTTGTAGAGCAGGTCGTCCAGTAATCGGAGGGTCACCGGTTCCATTCCTTGGTCCAGTTGAAGTGTCCTTGAGCTTGAGTTACTGAACCCCAAAGAAGCTCCTGAAGTCCATTCACTATTTACAGCTGCTGATACTACAGCTGGACCCACCACCAAACAATCACCATCTTACTGTGGTGTGGTTTTACCTGAGAGAGGTCACCAAGGTAGTCAGAAAGCTCTTTGGTGGCAAAGCGCCAGGTGTGGATGAGGTTTACCCTGAGAAGGTTTTGGACATTGGGCTGTCTTGGCTGACACACCTTTTCAGTGTCACATGAAAGACAGTAACACTACCTGTGGAGTGGCAGACCGAGTGGTGGTTCACCTTTTCAAAAATGGAGACTGGGGGATGTGATCCAATTATCAGGGTATCACATTGCTCAGTCTCCTCAGGAAAAATATTTCCAGGGTGCCTGAAAAGGAGGCGCAAACTGATTGTCGAATCCCAGATTTAGGAGTAAGAGTGTGGACTCTGTCCTGCCGGTGGAACAATGGACGAGCTCCTGTGGAGCTGCTGGAGGGTCATGGACGTTCGACCAACCAGTCTACATGTGGCCTATGACCAGGTTCCCTTGGGGATCCTGTGGAGGGCACTGAGGGAGTATGGGATACTGTGTCCGTTGTTACAAGCCATCCAGTCCACGTTTAACCAAAGTACGAGCTGTGTCCGTATACTCCTCAGTGGGTGTTGCTGACAAGGTTGAACCTTGTCTCAGATCCCATTCATGACATTCATGGTCCAGATCTGAAGGTGCAGCAATGGTGAGGAGTGCCTCTTGTTTAGGAACCTTAGAATTGAGGCATGCTCTGGGGTGGTTCACAGCTGGCCTGAGGTCGATTGCTCCCTCTGGGTATCGGACTGGCAGGTTGGTGCAGTATCAGCAGTAGTGCAGACATTGTACCGTTGTGGTTCAGCGGGAGCTGAGGCTGAAAGAAAAGCTCTCAATCTTCAGGTCTATCTCAGTTCCAGTCCGCATCTTTGGATCCTCCTAGGTGCCCTCCATTGGCGGTGTTCCTGTGGATTAAACTGGTAGGAGACCCCTGAGAGCGTATCAACCAATGAGAGTTTCCCTTCAGGTGATGGAGGATCAGCAGAGTCTGTGTAGGGAGAAAGTCAATAGTTGCAGTTTGGGTTTAGGACAGGACACAAACAGGGTCCTCCTCGTCCAGAGCTCTGGACCTCCTGACCATGTGTTTTGGCATCTACACTGAACAAAAAAATAAATGCAACACTTTTGTTTTTGCTCCCATTTTTCATGAGATGAACTCAAAGATATAAAACATTTCCCATATACACAAAATATCCATTTTTCTCAAATATTGTTCACAAATCTGTCTAAATCTGTGATAGTGAGCACTTCTCTTTTGCCGAGATAATCCATCCCACCTCACAGCTGTGGCATATCAAGATGCTGATTGACAGCATGATTATTGCACAGGTGTGCCTTAGGCTGGCCACAATAAAAGGCCACTCTAAAATGTTCAGTTTTATCACACAGCACAATGCCACAGGTGTCGCAAGTTTTGAGGGAGCGTGCAATTGGCATGCTGACAGCAGAAATGTCCACCAGAGCTGTTGCCCATGAATTGAATGTTCATTTCTCTACCATAAGCCGTCTCCAAAGGTGTTTCAGAGAATTTGGCAGTACATCCAACCAGCCCCACAACCGCAGACCACGTATAACCACACTAGCCCAGGACCTCCACATCCAGCATGTTCACCTCCAAGATCATCTGAGACCAGCCACTCGGACAGCTGCTGCAACAATCGGTTTGCATAACCAAAGAATTTCTGCACAACCTGTCAGAAACCGTCTCAGGGAAGCTCATCTGCATGCTCGTCGTCCTCATCGGGGTCTCGACCTGACTCCAGTTCGTCGTCGTAGCCGACTTGAGTGGGCAAATGCTCACATTCAATGGCATCTGGCACATTGGAGAGGTGTTCTCTTCACGGATGAATCCCGGTTTTCACTGTTCAGGGCAGACAGCGTGTGTGGCGTCATGTGGGTGAGCGGTTTTCTGATGTCAATGTTGTGGATCGAGTGGCCCATGGTGGCGGTGGGGTTATGGTATGGGCAGGCGTATGGATGATGAACACGGGTGCATTTCATTGATGGCATTGTGAATGCACAGACATACCGTGACGAGATCCTGAGGCCCATTGTTGTGCCATTTATCCACGACCATCACCTCATGTTGCAGCATGATAATGCACGGCCCCATGTTGCAAGGATCTGTACACAATTCCTGGAAGATGAAAACATCCCAGTTCTTGCATGGCCAGCATACTCACCGGACATGTCACCCATTGAGCATGTTTGGGATGCTCTGGATCGGCGTATATACGACAGCGTGTTCCAGTTCCTGCCAATATCCAGCAACTTCGCACAGCCATTGAAGAGGAGTAGACCAACGTTCCACAGGCCACAATCAACAACCTGATCAACTCTATGCGAAGGAGATGTGTTGCACTGCGTGAAGCAAATGGTGGTCACACCAGATAGGCCTACTGACTGGTTTTCTGACCCCCCCAGATCCCCCCAATAAAATAAAACTGCACGTTTCAGAGTGGCCTTTTATTGTGGTCTGCCTAAGGCACACCTGTGCAATATTCATGCTGTCTAATCAGCATCTTGATATGCCACACCTGTGAGGTGGGATGGATTATCTTGGCAAAGGAGAGGTGCTCACTATCACAGATCTAGATTTGTGAACAATATAATATAATAGCAAAAACAAAACTGTTGCGTTTATATTTTTGTTCAGTGTAATAACCAAACTGTGGTCATTTAACCACGTGAACCATATGCACCTTAGACAGGAAGTCAGTCAGATGACTACTGGAGGTCTGGACTGTCCTCAGGATATCTCCTCTTCTTCCTGACCAGTGTCGTTCCCCTGCGGTCAGCAGAGCCTTCACATGTTGTCCAGAGGTCGATCTCTGTTGAGCGACATCACCATGGAGATGGACGACAACAGCACGGACAGCTGGCTGCCGACACTGAACTCAACAGAGATGCAGGACGAGTGGACGACAGTGAATGCAACATCTGAACCGAGAGGAGCCAATGAGACAGAGCTGATGGAGCTCACTCGTATCGTGGGCGGAGTCCTGGTGAGACGAGGAGGGAGTCCGTGGCAGGTGAGAAGACATCTTGAATTCAAAGAAACTATTTATACATACATATAAACTGATTTAATGATAATAAAAGTCCCAAACACACAAACTGTTGTGTTCAGGTTCTGCTCCACAGGTCTGATGGTTACGGTTTCTGTGGAGGGACTCTGGTCTCTGATCGGTGGGTGGTCACTGCTGCTCACTGCGTCGAAGAGGCTACAGATCATGTGACTATAGGTAACTATACACTGTGTGTGTGTTTACCTGAACTGTGGTTGAGGAGGCGTGGTCTCCTCAGGTATAGGTCAGGTGTTGAACAGGTGGGTCATGTCTCGGTGTGCAGGTGACCTGGATAAGAAGCGTCCTGACTCAGGTGAGCAGGAGATTAAGGTGCAGAAGGTCTTCATTCATCCTCACTTTCACTCCTACACCTTTGACAGCGACGTCGCTCTGCTGTACCTCGCCCAGCCCGTCATTAGGGGCCCCACCGCCATACCTGCCTGCCTCCCCGACCGCCACCTGTCCAAATACCTGCTGCAGGTAACTGTCTCTCTGACTCAGGTGTTTTCAGTCTGAGATCAGGTCTGAGCTCTGCCTCTTTGTGTTCAGGAGGGTAACAGGGGCATGGTGACGGGCTGGGGGCTCATGCACTACCTGGGGAAGTCCTCCCGGTTCCTCAGGAAGGTGACGCTGCCAGTAGTCAGCTACAAAGACTGCATCGCATCCACTGAACAGGTGACCCGATTCACCTGAGAACACTTTCCCTCTTTTATTGTTCTGGTTCTGACCTGGCATGTCCATCCTGCAGGTGATCACGGACAACATGTTCTGCGCAGGTTACCTGGATGTCAGTATGGATGCCTGCAGTGGGGACAGCGGCGGACCCTTTGTGGTGAACTACAGAGGGACCTGGTTTCTGACCGGCGTGGTCAGCTGGGGCGAGAAGTGCGCCGCAAGGGGAAAGTACGGTGTTTACAGCCGACTGGGGAACTTCCTGACCTGGATCAGAGGCACCATGGAGAGACTGGACCTGAACAGTACCACAAACTGAGCGGACAAGGACCACAAAGACTTTAATCTTCACCATGGAGTCCATGGTGGGTCAGATGCTGTGATCTCATTGGCTGTGAGCTGATCAGCTGACCAGCTGACCAAACTCAAAACAAAACATTTCTGTTAGTGTGAAAATCTTCATTTGTAAAGAAACAGGGTGAGGTCCAAAGATGTATCCGAGTACAAGTACCCCAAATCTGTACTCGAGTAAAAGTACTTGATTTCAGACAGTTACATTCTTAATGAAACACGTGTTGTTGTGATCACACGTGGTGACTCAAAGGATTTCAGGAAATTTGACATTTCTTTGCAAAAAGTTTATTTGATAAAATTCATAAAAGTTAAAAACAGATCAAACTTCAGAAAAATCAAATAATTCAGTAAAAATAAAAAAATGTTTGTTAACAAGGCTTCAGTGTTTGGACACGTCTCTTCTTCTGTTGTTAAAGTCACGTACAGTAAACAGACAGCGCTTCCCTCAGGCTGAACACATCATTACAGCCTGAACAACACATACAGGTACAGAATGTCCTGAAGGGGGCGCCACAGCGGACAACATGCAGTCATTCTATGGAGCTCAGTACAGCCAGTACAGACACAGTACTGACACAGTACTGACACATTACAGACACAGTACTGACACACTACAGACACAATACTGACACACTACAGACACAATACAGTACAGCCAGTAGAGACACAGTACTGACACACTACAGTACAGTACAGCCAGTAGAGACATAGTACTGACAGTACAGTACTGACAGTACAGTACTGTACAGTACAGACACAGTACAGTACAGTGCAGACACAGTACAGACACAGTACTGACACATTACAGTACAGTACAGCCAGTACACACAGTACAGACACAGTACAGTACAGTACAGTACAGACACAGTAATGACACACTACAGTACAGTACAGTACAGCCAGTACAGACACAGTACACACACAGTACACACACAGTACAGCCAGTACAGTACAGACACAGTACACACACAGTACAGACAGTACACACACAGTACAGACACAATACTAACAGTACAGACACAGATGGAGTGTAGCAAAACATTCTGGGATTGATCTTTGGTGTATAAAGTCTCAAGACTTTAAAGCCTCATCAGTTAAACCTCTGTATCCCTACAAGTTCACAGAGTGCGTAGTACAGAGTACAAGTGTTGAACCATTAAAACTATATTTATAATATTTGGAGTATAAAGTAAGTATTTGTCTTAAAGTGCAGTACTGGAGTAAATGTACTTAGTTACATCACTTCCTGTCAGACAGCTGATCAGAGGTCATGTGATCACCACCAGGGGGCAGCTTGAATCTGTTCCTGGATCCAGTCCACGTATTTGGAGACTCGTGTGTAGACCCCGTACACCCTCTGACTCCCACACTCCTCTGGCCCGCCCCATGACACCAACCCAAACACCACCCACCTCCGGCTGACCCCGTCCTCCATCACAAACGCCCCCCCGCTGTCCCGAGACACGTGTCCCGCCCACCCTCAAAGAAACCGGCACAGAACATGTTGTCGGTGATGTTGTAGCTTATGGAGCGCGACGTGTAGCTCGCCTGACACTCGTCCTGAGAAACCACCGGCAGCTTGACATACTGCAGGAGGTCAGAGGTCCTCCCGAGGTCAGCCACGGGGTCAGAGGTCAGTGGGTCACCGGACGAGGAGGAGGAGTTCAGGTTGGAGATTCCCCAACCAGAAACTACACCCAGAGAGTTAGGGAGAGGAGTGGGAGGGGCATCCTGAAGGAGAGAGGGTCAAAGGTCACCTGAAAAGTTAGGTAGGTCCTAGTTTTACAAAGTTGCAGTATAACTGTATTACTGTAGTATTGGTAGCTGCAGTAGTATTTGTCCCACCTTATCGTGAGGCGGGGGCAAACACACCGGATGGATGAGCTCATTAAACTCCACCCGCTCCGTCAGCTTCAGCAGGGCGATGTCGTTGTTGTAGTTGTTTGGTTGGAAGTCCGGATGGAGGAAGATCTCCTCCACTGAACGGTTCATTGCCAAACGTTTGTCAGCAGCATCATGGAGGCCGAGGAAGACCTGCAGTAACCCTGTACTGTTATACTACATATATATATCTATATACTGGCACTATAATATATATATATATATATATATATATATACTGGCACTATATATATATATATATATATATATATATATATACTGGTACTATATATACTACATATATATACTATATATGTACTATATATACTGTATATACTGCAGTATCTGAGGTCCTGATCAAACGTGAAATGTGAAATCAAAGACCTTGACGTGTTCAGGGGACACGGGGACAACACTGGTGTCCCTCCTCTGGGACCTCAGGACGTGGGCGGCCGTCAGAACCCAGGAGTCAGACAGCAGGGCCCCTGAGCCGAACCAGCGGTCCTCAGGGACCCGGGACAGATCCTCTACACTGAGCAGAACCTGCCATGGGAACAGGCCGGGCTCAGCACTGCGACCACCCACGATCCTCTTCACCTGAGCGGGGAGAGAGCGGGACGGACGGCCACAGGCTGGATGGGGACACAACAAGTACTTCATGTACTACTTCATGTACTACTTCAGGTACTACAGGTACTGTTAGCACATGTAAATGTACTCCATGATGTATGATTGCGTTACCTGGCAGACAGCTTGGCAGTCTGCTTCCTGATTCTGAACTGATCCAGTCTCCACTCGGTCCACAGCTGTAAGAACCTACAACACACGCCTCAGGTAAGAACCTAAAACACACACCTCAGGTTTCGACTGTAAGAACCTACAGATCGAGAACCCATGACCATCAAACTAAACTCTGGTTCTGGACCAGGAAGGTAATCCACAAAGACAGAACGTACAGCGTGTTATATCCAGAACATTACTAACAGTACAACAATACTAAGGCTACGTTTACACATAGCCGGGTATGTTGAGAAACGAATATTTCCCTCCCTCCGTTTTCCAAAATAACATTGTGCACATAGTATCGTTTTCAAAAAAGTTTTCGTTTACATCAACCCGCATAAATACGCCATCGAGCGCCATCATAACTACGCCAAGCCTATGGGCGGCAGTAGAGGAAGAAGGAGAACGCTCTGCAAGCCAATCAGAATTTTCATTTCGACAACAACGAAGAAATGCGACTGCTACTCTGAATGCTTCCATGATCATCGTCATAGCAAAAGGTAACCCTAACCCTGCCTAAAACTCTGTTTATCTCAATTTACACGCAAACGCAAAACCGTAGTTTTCCAGAATCTCCACTCTAGCCAGAGTTTTTAGAAAGATTAGTTTTCAGAGGCGAATTCACTGTTTGCGTGTAAATAATAGGTACAAACGAAGGGAAATGTCTCCGTTTTTAAAAATACACGTGTACGTGTAAACGGGGCCTAACAGTACTAGCTGTGTACTCTTACTGTTGCTGGTGTTCAGCTGGAAGGCGTCCTCCCTGCAGACGTAGTGAACTGTTGATCCAAACAACGTGCTGTTGTCATGACTATCAAACACCACGTCAGCCATGACGACCGCCTTCGGACTTCCACAATCCACCACTGTGACAGAGAAGAGACCAATCAGCTGTCGGCGTGAAGAGAGAGGATGATGACGGACGTGAAGGTGTCAAAGATGAAAACTAAAGTGGACTCAGCCGGACCAACATCAGGTACGAGCTTTATTTTGGAAGTTTAACAGGAAGTTGTGTGTGCGGAACCAGAACATGTTGTATATTTATATAAATGTGTTTGGTCTGTATATTTATAGATATTAATATTTAGTCAGAACGTTAATAAACAAACTGATGATTGATGTGTTAACATGAAGGAAACGTTACATGAATGTTAAACATAAAGTCGTACCTGTCCTCATGTTGAGCAGCTTCTGTTTCGTCGTCTTTATATTTTTATAATTATTTAAATTATTTTTATGACTTCACAGAAACACAACGGCAGATTGTTTTTGATTAGTTTATTAGAAAACACAATTTGTCTGTCAGCCTATAAGAATCACCCTCTGACTAATCTCTACTGTGATTGGTTAAGACGCTGGACAGAGCCGGCCTCCTTCTCCCAGAGTTTGTTTCTACAAAGAAAGAAAGGAAGAAAGGAAGGAAGGAAAGGAGGGAGGGACGAAGGAAACAGATTTTACAGACTGGACTCAGTGTGTCTGTTCTGAATGTTTCGTTGTGAAATCAAAGAAAAGAAAGACAGAAACATTCAGGCTGAAAGTTTCTGAAAGTTCTGATTCAACATTCAGCTTCCCGTGATGTGTTCAAAGACTGTTTACTTACTGTGACAGCGAGGAGGGCTGCTGCTCCACGACCCGTCAGACTGACAGTCGAGCTGGTAATGATCCAGATTCTGCCCGTCCTGAACCACAGACACACCAAACAGGGTCAACATCCAGAACCACAGTACCGGTCCAGTACTGGTCCATGTCTGGTCCATGTCTTACCTTCAACAGTCTGTATCCGGGCTCACAGGTGACCAGGACGTGGTCTTTGAAGACGTATTCTGATTGGACAGGGTTCAGCAGGGCGTGGGGCGGAGCTTCAGGTACTGCGCACTGACTTCCTGTCAGGACAAAATTAGAGCACGATGACAGGACGCAGGTGTGTGTGTTACAGGTATGTGTACCTGTAGCCGTGTGTCTCACAGGTGTGTGTACCTGTAGCCGTGTACGTGATCCTCCAGCCCAGGTTCTCTCCTGAGTTGTCACTGTGGAAGAAAATGGCGGCCGTGTTGCTGTCGGTCTGAATCTCAGCTGGAGGTCGATCACCACAGAAGGGACCGAAGTCTGAGCCACTGGCTTTGATCTGACACACACACAGTACAGTCAAGTGTGTGTGTGTGTGTCTGTGTGTGAACAGGTGTGTGTTTGCCATCCTCACCTTGACGTGATCGTAGGGGCAGGTGACGTCGGGGTGGTCCTCTACATCAAACTGGGGGTCAAACTGGAGGCGGAGCCTGAAGCCTGGCTCCACCTCGATCCGGTACAAACAGTTGGAGCTCTTCGGGTATGGAGACGGGAAGTCCACGCTGCTGAAAACACCTGAGCGTTCCCTGAACACACCATCACTGCACTCCACTTAACACACACACACACACACACATAGAGTAATTGATTACATCAGATTCATTAACTATAGTACTACAACAACAACCAAGCAATCTGATTGGTCAATTAGACATTTAGTTAAATCAGCATGACATCACACCTGACTCATCAATAAAAATATTATTAATAATATAAAACATATAATATGAATGTAATATATGAATGAACACCAGAGGTCACCTTTAATAACAGCTGTAATACATCTGTACTAATACAGACCGCGTCATTAATACATCTGTGTACCTCGTTAATGTAAAATGTTGTTTTTTAGAGAATAAAGGTCGACTAATCTGGACTGAACCTGAATATTTAATGAGATAAAAACATACATACGTACATACGTACATACATCTTTGTTCAACCCATTTAAACTTTTGAATTCACAGCACTGTGGAAAAATGTTTGGATCTTATCTACCATCAGCTGAACGCTGAGCCACTGATACGGCATGTTTCTAACATGTTTTTAACATGTTTTTAATGCGTTTATAACATACTTTAACATGCGTCTAACATGTTTTATGTTTCTAACATGTTTTGAATGTGTTTCTAAAATATTTTGACATGTTTCTAACATGACTTTATGTTTCTAACATGTTTTTATGTTTTTAACATGTTTTAACATGTTTCTGACATATTTTTGTTTCTAACATGTTTTGACATGTTTCTACATGTTTTTATGTTTTTAACATGTTTTAACGTGTTTTAGCGTGTTCTAACATGTTTCTAACATATTTTAATGTGTTTCTAACATGTTTCTAACATGTTTTATGTTTCTAACATGTTTTAACATGTTGCAACATGTTTCTAACATGTTTGTATGTTTTTAACATGTTTTAACATGTTTTAACATGTTTCTGACATATTTCTATGTTTCTAATGTCTAATGTTTCTAACATATTTTAAATTTTTTCTGACATGTTTTTATGCCTTTAACATGTTTCTAACATGTTTCTGTTGATCACAGTGAACAGTGAACAGAAACAGATCATGTCAACATTCAGACTCCTCCACACTCAAACACGTAAACATTTACAACCAATTAGCTGCTGCTATCAGTCAACCAGAGGTTACAGCCCACACACACATACTCAACACACACACACACACACACACACACACGCACACACACAGTTCTCATCACAAATATTGTGTGTGTTTTTCTGTGTGTGTGTGTGCACTGGTGGTAGTATGGTTATGGGGACAAAAAAAACAAAGTCCCCTGAAGGGAAACTCTTCTACATGAATGCAGGAGGCCTTCTGAAGGAGCCTGTGTGGTTTTAGCTTTGGAGCATAAGTCACGTTTACTGTGTGTGTGTGTGTGTGTGTGTGTGTGTGTGTGTGTGTGTGTTTAACACACAGAGAAAACAATCCCACAATGCAACATGTCACATTTCTTGTTTTCAAGTAATCGTGTGTATGTTCGTGCATGTTTTGTGGCGTGATGGGCGCTCACTCACCTGTACAGGTGTGGTTGTCAGAGTGCAGGTGATAACCATAGCGACAGGAGCAGTAGTATCCTCCAATAAAGTTGTGACAGAAGTGATCACAGAGCAGGTCGTCATTGGTCCGCTCGCTGCACTCGTCCACATCTGGACGGAGGAAGAGTCATGTGATCAGGTGACAAATGTGGTCTATAGCAACAACCACATCATTACTGTAACAACATCCACAGCACCAAGAACATGTCAAGACCACCTAAACCAAGTGGGTCTGGTTCTGGTTCTGGTCTTACCCACAGTGCTGTAGTGAGCCCTGAACCCGGAGTGTCTCTCCTCGTTGGAGAAGTCGGAGCTGAACGAGACCTTCAGAGAGTTTCTGGGCGACTCGATGATCCGCTGAACCGGAACCGCCTCCGTGTCCGTGTCCTCCTGACCACAGAACAGGGCCAGAACCTGGTCCTCCTCTGCCTCCACCTGGACAGAAACAAGAACACAGATTTATAGTTTATAGATATGAACAGATGAATTAATATTAGTGATTATTATAATTAACTATTAATGATGTAGTCTTCGTGTTTCATGTGGTTCTGGTTCTGGTTGAGGTCTTGACGAGTCACTGAACTGAGTCTGAAGTTTATCAGTTCAGAGAGTCAACGACCTGCAGGACACACACACAGAGGAGTGCATTGTGGGAAGTTGGCTGGTCTTGTTCCAGCTGCTTGTCGAGGTCCAGTTACCACGACACCCAGTGACATCATCTGAATATGAATGTGGACCCTTTGGTTCTGGACCCTGATCCTGGATGAGGTTCCTGGTCTCTGACCGGTCTGGTCACAGTCTGACCCCGCTCTGAGTTACCCATGATGCTGTGCTGTCTCACCTTGACGTAGTCATACTCGCACAGGTAGGATGGCTCCAGGTCGAAGTGGCTGAAGTAGAGTCTGATCCTGAACCCGACAGGGACACTGAGGTTCCACTGGAGCCGGGTCTCTCTCGGGTACGGGTCTGGGAAGTTTGGAGACTGCAGGCTGCCGTACATCACCTGAGCGGCGCAGAGCCGACAGGAAGTGAAGACGACAATGACGAAGACGAGGAGAGGACAACTGGAAGACAAGACGGGGAGAGACCTGATCTCTGAACAGACTCTGATTGATTGGTTGGTTGGTTGATTGATTGATTGACTGATAGCAGCAAGAGGCGGGACTCGAACCCGCGGCCCTGTGGTCACGTGCTCACGTGTTTCCTCTTTAATGATGATCAAACTTCAGTCAATAATCAAACTCTGACACAAACTGATCGATTAATCGACTCTTTGACAGACTGACTGACTGACCTCATCCTGTGGCGGGAAGTTCTCCGTCACGCAGCTCTGTGTGTGGACTCTGCGGGGCTCTGCGGGGCTCACGGACCGTCTGACGGAGCCGAGAGCTGCACACACCCGGAGTCTTCAGCCTGACGTGTGACGTGTGTGAGGAGCTCTGCGTCATTACGTCAGGTCTGCGAGGGGCGTGGCGTCAGAGGAGTACAAATACTACAAATACTGTGAGTATTTTTACTATTTAAACACTACAGATACTGCAGGACACAGATATACTACAGGTAATTCTAAATAATAAATACTGTGTGTACTTTTACTGCAGTCTGAAGTCCTGTTTCACTGTGGCACATTACTGTAGTAGTATTTGTAGTATTGTAGTATTGCAGTATTTGTAGTATTGCAGTATTTAACTTGAAACATTCAGTCATTAAAGGTGTAAACAGGAAATATAATGACGAGAACACCTTTAACACTGAGTTCTGGTTCTGACCCGGTTCTTTCAGTCAGCCTGCTGTATGTTAATGGCTAAATATTTTCTGAACAGTTTGATTGAACCTGATCAATAATCAATAATCATTAAGTATTTCACTTCCTGTGACGTCTGTGTGTGGGCATGGTTTCACGGTGGATACGCCCACCGCGCGTCAGAGCCCACAGCTGATTCAATAAAATTAATTTATTTAAATTATTCAGATTTGATCTCTGACAAACTCACAACACGTTTATTTATTATTATATTTATTTATTATTTATTAATTATTACATTCTTACATTGCACATAAACTTTAAACTAATGGTAAAACTACCTCGTTACTTCGTTACTTCGGTATTTTCCGGTACTTTCCGGCTCGGTTCGGGTGTTTGTTCACCCCGCCCCCTCCTTCTCCTGTAACCTGAACCCCTGTTGTCATGGTGACTGAACACTAACGAGCCCGCTTCAGATCGTGTTCTGTGTCGGTTCGGTGAGTCTGTTAATCATCTGTGGGGGTTCTGGAGGGTCCTCCTCCGGTCCTCCTCCCCCTGCTGCAGCCGGATCTACTGCTCCTCCTGCGGTCCTGCATCGGTCCTGCTCTCCTCCTGTCCTGATCCGGTCCTCCGGTCCTCCTCCGGTCCGTCCCGCCATGCCGAACCGACAGAAGCAGGTCCTGTTCTCGGTGTCCGGTCTGTTCGGGTTCTCGTGCGCCCTGACCGCCGCCGTCGCCACCGGACTGCCGTTCTGGCTAAACGGAACCGTGCTGTGCCGAACCGGAGCCGAGCTGGTCAACGCCACCGGAGCCGAACTGGACCTGTTCCTGGGAGAGCTGAAGCTGGGCCTGTTCCACGGACAGAGGGTGAAGCAGTGCGGCCTCGGAGGGAGGCCGACCCGGTTCTCAGGTGAGTCCACGTCCGGTCCGGTTCAGTCAGATCCGGGGCAGAACCTCACACCTGCAGACTGCTACGTCACAACACGTACAAGTAAAAGTACTTGATTACATCAGACTGTCCTCTGAAAAACACATATCTCCACATGTGACGAGCTTTAGGAGCATAGTACTGAGACCAGAACCAGAACCTGGACCCGTCCTGATTGGACCTGGTCTGATCTCTGATCAGTAACTGATAATTGATCTGAACCTGCTGTCTGTGAGCAGAACCGGACCAGAACCAGAACAGACAGCTGTCAGACGTGCTGTCTGTTCTGGTCAGTCCGGTCCGGCTCGGCTCAGCTCGGCTCACAGAGTGTTCTGTGTTCAGTTAATGAGATCAGTGAAGCTTCACTAAGGAGTGTTCTACATCAATGAACACAGACACACACACGCTCTGTTGAGTCTGAACACATACACAACATATATACACAATACATACACAATACATACACAACACCTAGACAACATCTACACAGCACATACACAACACATACACAACACACACACACAGTGAGGAACAAAGCTGCTCTGTTGAGTCTGAACACCTACACAACATATATACAACATCTACACAACATCTACACATAATATACACAACACATACACAACATATATACAACACATACACAACATCTACACAACACATACACATCATATACAAAACACATACATAACACATACATAAACATAATCTAAACATATCTTCAACATATATGCAACATATATTCAACATATATTCACCATATATACAACATATATAGACTTAGACTGCACTTTATTGATCCTTTTGGGATGACTCCATCAAGGAAATTGAATTTCCAGTAGTATACAGACACTTGTATACAAAATAAAGGAGGTATGAAAATACAATATACAAATACAATATAAGATAAACAAAAGACTCTTAGCTAAATATATAAAGTAAACAGTAGAACAATAAAACTCTTAACAGTAAGCAGTAAACTAACTAAATATATAAAGTCAAATTCAAGTAAAATAGGATCAGATGAAATAACTGTAGAGAACTGTATGGAGGATGAATATAGATTGGACTGTATGGCATGTGTTATTGTACAGTGGATAAATGACTAGTTATGTAGTAAGATTGACTTAAATTAGCAGTTAATTAAAATATTGCACTTAAACGATTGATGAGGTTATTGCACAGAGAAAGAAAGAAGAAGAGTGTCCAGATTATTATTGCACAGTGAGTAACTCCCACTCCTTCCCTTCCGTCCTCTTTACTCTGTTTCCTCCTCCCCCCAAGTGAGGAGTTGTAGAGCCTGATGGCCTGAGGGACAAAGGAGTTCTTGAGTCTGTTTGTTCTACACTTGGGAAGGAGCAGCCTTCCACTAAACAGGCTCGTCTGGTTGCTGATGACGGTGTGCAGGGGGTGGCTGGCATTGTCAATAATGTCCAGCAGTTTGTCCAGTGTCCTCCTCTCTGCCATCGTCACCAGTGAGTCCAGCTTCATGCCGACAACAGAGCCAGCCGACCTGATCAGTTTATCCAGTCTGGAAGTGTCCTTAGATGTGCTGCTCCCCGGCAACATGAGATATGTCCTGGGTTACACCAGCGGTTGTTGACATACATGATGAGCCCCCCACCTTTACTTTTCCTGCTTGCTTTAGTGTCTCTGTCAGCTCTCATGGCAGTGAATCCCGGCAGGTCCACGTTAGCATCCGGTACGAGGTGGTTTAGCCATGTCTCCGTAAAGATGAACAAACTGCTCTCACCGTAGATCTGCTGGTTGTTCAGCGCAGACAGCTCGTCGATCTTGTTAGGCAGCGAGTTCACATTCCCCATGATTACGGAGGCAATCGATGGCTTGTAGCGCCTCCGATTCTCCACTAGCTCAGTCTTTAGCTTAGCCCCGGCCTTGTAGCCCCTGGGTCTCCTCCTCAGCTCCGCCGGGATGGGGTGTCGTATCCCGGCTCGTCCCTTTGTGCGCAGAGCCAGCAGTTTCTCTCTTAAGTAAGTGAGAAAAGTGGCTCTTGGTTGCATTTTAAAGATAGAAATATCCACAGGATAAATATAGAATAGCTTAAGAGAGCTTAAAAGAGAGAGCTACTGGAGAGGCAGCTGTCTACCACAGCGCCACAAAGGCATACATACAGACACAACATATATACAACATATATTCAACATATATATATACAGCATATATACACAGTACTCTATAGTCAGGTTTTGTTGTTAAAGTGAATTTTCAATGTATCCTGGTCCTGATCCTGGTTCTGGTCCTGGTCCTGGTCCTGTTCTGTTCCAGTCTTCCCAGACCTGCTGAGCGTCATCCCAGCAGGCCTCCACGTCACAGTGATCTTCTTCTGTGGTGTTGTGATCCTCTTCTCCTCCGTGGCCACTGGCTTCTTCTTCTTCAACGCCTTCGGACGTCCCTACGAGACGCTGCAAGGACCCATGGGACTTTACCTGTGGACCGCCATCTGCTGTGAGACACCACTAATGCTACTGCTAACACTTCTAACACCTGTACTGCTAATACTTCTACAACTAACAGAGCTAACCGTGGAGCTGACAGAGCTAACTATGGAGCTAACAGAGCTAAACTGAACTTTGTATCAAAATTTATTAATAACGTTCACAGTGACATAGTTTCCCTCCCGCAGGTCTCGGCAGCTGTCTGGTTCTGGTTCTGTTTGCATCGGAGGTGAAGATCCATCGTCTGTCTGAACGGATCGCCAACTTCAACGAGGTGCACTATGTCTACCAGACGTACAGCGAGCACTATGAGTGGTCCTTCTGGCTCTTCTTCCTCATCTTCCTCCTCCAGGGACTCAACATCCTGCTGATCCGATTGGCCGGGATCCAGTTTCCCTTCCAGGACAGCAAAGCATCGGACCTGAGCGGGGGGGCGGCTGACCTCATGTACTGATCTGACTGACTGACTGAAGAACCCACCACGGTCCGGAGTGACCCGTCTCAGAAACTATCAACACAACCATCAACAGAACTGTCAACAGAACCATCAACAGAACCATCAAGTTCTGACGTTAGAGACAACACAGAGGGGACTCTGCAACACTGAGGTAGTTTTTTGGCTGGGTTTGGGTTCTGGTACCGTGGGGCTAACCCCACCAGACCATGTTCAGGCCTTTGGACCTCCCTCTCGCTGCTCTCTAGAACCTCCTGCATCTTCATCGTCTCTGGACTCAGAGTTCTGGTTGGAGCTGCCAAAATGCTGAGTCCAGTCTGAATCAGCTAACAGGAGCTAACTGAGCTAACAACTAAAGATAGCTACAGTTAGCAGCAGTTAGCAGTTAGCGGTGAGCCTGTGCTAATGATTCTTTGCTCCTTTGAAGTTTTGAACTGAACAAGAAACAAGTTTTTATTTATTTAATTGATTAAAGTCGATCAGATGTTACAAACAGTCTCATTAGTTTGTTTCTAACGCTTTATAAACATTTGTTGAACATTAAAAGTTATTTTCAAACATATCTAAGGTCAGTGTGTGTCACTGTGTGTGTTTTTTGTGTGAGTGTTTGTTGGATCAGAACATGTTCTGGATGGTTGAAGGTCACCTGGTGAGTGTTTGGACCGGTTCGTTATGATGGACCGGTGAGTGTTTGGCCCGGTTCATCGCAATGGACCGACAAGTGTTTGGGCCGGTTCATCATGATGGACCGACAAGTGTTTGGACTGATTCATTGCGATGGACCAATGAGTGTTTGGACCGGTTCATCATGATGGACTGGTGAGTTTTGGCCCGGTTCATCATGATGGACTGACAAGTGTTTGGATCGGGCCTGATGAGGTCTGTCTTCGTGTCGTCCCCCATGGTGACACTGAGCGTCTCCTCATCAGGACCTGATGACAGAACATCCTGAACCAAACAATCGGATCTGAAGAGGACCCGGATCGCCCTGTGAAGAATCCGAGGTCCAGCAGGGGGTCGGTGTCATGTTGTTTCCGTCGTGTGTTTAATGCTGGTGTCGAGTTCAATAGAATGAGCAATTAAAGGCCAGCTGACACTCACCTGGACTCAGGTGGACTCACCTGGACTGAGCTGGACCGCCTTCAAGAGGTTTGAAAGGGCTCACACAAATCTGTGTATGTGTGTGTGGCTTCTTGTTGAAGCCTGTTGATCGTCGGCAGGTAAGCTCTGTTCTGTTCTCATGTTATGTTAACGTTGTTTTAATGTTGTTTTAACGTTGGTTTAATGTTTTAATGTTGTTTTAAGGTTAATGTTAATTTTATCAGAATCACTTTATTGACCAGGTGTGTGTGTATACACACGAAGAATTTGACTCCTTTGTACATACAGGTACAGACATAAGTAAAGTTTAAAATACAAGAGACATGACAGGTAGGCACAGACATAAACATAAAACATACATACACATTTAGAAGATATATATATATATATATATATATATATATATGTGTGTGTGTGTGTGTGTATAAATATAGATATATATAGATAGATATGTGTATCTAATGTTGTTATAATGTTATTTTAATGTTTTATTGATGATTTAAAGTTTAAAAATGATTCAGACAATTATTAACAGACTGTAAAAATAATAAACTGTCAGCTGTGTTTGATGTTGTACATTTTACTGTAATATTTATGAAATAAATTTTTCTAATATTACGGTAAAATGATGTGTGTGTTAATGTGTGTGTGTGTTAATCTGTATGTGTTAATGTGTGTATGTTAATGTGCATGCGTGTTAATGTGTGTGTGTGTGTTAATCTGTATGTGTTAATGTGTTTGTGTGTGTGTTAATGTGCGTGTGTTAATCTATATGTGTTAATGTGTGTGTGTGTGTGTGTTAATGTGTGTGTTAATTTGTCTGTGTTAATCTGTATGTGCTAATGTGTGTGTGTTAATGTGCATGCGTGTTAATGTGTGTGTATGTGTTAATGTGTGTGTGTTAATCTGTATGTGTTAATGTGTGTGTGTATGTGTTAATGTGTGTGTGTGTGTTAATGTGTATGTGTTAATGTGTGTGTGTGTGTGTGTGTGTGTGTTAATGTGTGTGTGTGTGTGTTCCGGTGTTGAGATGGAGGCGGAGCTTCAGCAGATCCTGGTCCAGGTGTCTGACCTGCAGCAGAGGAGGCAAGTTCAAACATTTACAGACATCTGAGTGACTGATTGGTCAGTTGGTCGGTTGATTGATCAATCGGTCAGTAGGTTGATGGTTGATTGGTTGGTCCGTCGGTCCATCGGCTGATTGATTGGTCAGTCAGTCAGCTGGTTGATTGGTCAGTCAGTTGGTCGGTCAGTCAGTATGATATGTTTTCTAAATGCTCATTTTCTCTGCAGGCTACAATCACAACAGGAAACTGTGAGTATGTTTCTATACATTAATCTATAATCCATCTATGAATCTATAATTAATAGACATAAACATGATTCGCATTATTGGATCCTGATTGGCTGAACCACATCACGTGGTCTGACTCACCTGTCTGTGTTTGTGTTGGTGGGTTCATGAACATTGATGTGTGCGGCGCACTGGTAAAATGTGTCATGATGATTTGACACTTTAGACCTTTAGTTAAAAACCTGTCCATATAATCAGCTGATCCAGAGTTTATGTTTCCATAGAAACCAGGTGATTGTAGTAAACCCACAGATTCAGACAACTTTCAACATGAGCATCTCAAACTTAGAGAGGAGAAACTGTTCACTGACAAATTCTTTGTGTGAATGCACCTACATCAATGTTAGGTAAGCTTAAGATGTAAACATCTGGTGTAAGGTGTACACATAAGGTGTAAGGTGTAAACATCAGGTGTAGATTTATTTTTTTTTTTGGCCTTTTCAAGCTTTATTTTAGACAGCTGAAGAGTGACAGGAATGTGGGGAGAGAGAGAGATGGGGAACGACATGCGGGAAAGAGCCACAGGTCAGATTCAAACCCTGGGCTTCCACAGCAAGGACTGAACCTTCGCACATGGGACGGCTACTCTACCAACTGAGCTAAACGCCGCCCTGTAAATATCAGGTGTAAGGTGTGACAGGTGGTTTGTGGTTAACAGACTGCCCTCTGCTGGTCCAGACACTCCACTGCATTCAGGTCAGTTTTCAGACAGCTGCTCTGAGTGTTTGTTGTCCTGAATCTGATCCGGTAACTGACACACTCAGTATTCCGTTTCACCTGCTGAAGGTCTACCTGCTGGAGTCAGTCTGCAGCAGTTAACAATGCACCTGCACCTGATTCAGGAGCAGCTAGTACGACTGCTGTAGTACCACAAATACTACTACTATCATGGACATTATCGGTACAGGTGACAGTACTAGAAGTACACAGTTTGTAGTAATTTAGTAGCTGTTGGTGATGACAGACTGCAGGCTGAACTACATCGAGCTGCTTCAACAGGAAGTCAACAAGAATCCTGATGTGAGTGACAAGAACTTACTTCACATATTATAAAGTATTATAATATTCATACTGCTGATACTACTGCTAGTGTAACTGCTACTGTTGGTACTGTACCTGCTACTATAACACCACAGTTGTTGTGATCTAATGGTTCACTGTACCATCACATGCCATCTTGGACTGTTGTCGTTGACGGTACGTTTGATTCCCTTTGGGTCCGTTCAGGTCACGCCCACATTACTTTCAGTCATTAGAATAACGAGTCATTCAGCTGTTCATCATGACATTATCAAAACACTTGTTAATACAGAATGAACCAAATTTATAATTAAACCTACAACACCAAGCTATATGACCACCAGTCCAGTGTTTCAGTGTTCTGTCTGTAGCCTACAGGGGCCGCTAACAGAGCTTTAGACTGACTTGCTGGACAGGTGTGCTCAGGTATGCTCAGGTGTTTCCTCCTCTCCTCAGAGGCTGCTGGATGTGGGGAAGGAGGAGGACTTGGAGGAGGCTCCTCCACCCTGTAGAACCCTCCCACATCTCTGCTCCATCCCCAGGAGACTGGTCATCTCGCCGGGCCTCGGAGGGGTGCCGGTCACTCTAAAACTGACGGAGGTGAGGCAAACGCTCAGTTAAAGTCTGTTTGAGTGGACAGGTGACTGGTTCACCTGACACTGACCACAGACCAGCTGATACACAAACAAACAGTCTGTTCTGTTCATGTTTAGAACCTGAGGAGGATTCTGTTTGGAGGAACGTTTCACGTCTTCAACTACGAATGGAGGAAATCTTTCTTTCAGTTCAGAGAGCCGGACTCTGAGTTATCCTACGCTCTGGAGGCCGACCGGGTGGGAAACAGTTTGTTAACACAGGTATGATGTCTGAGCCTCACCTGGTCAGGTGAACTGAAGCTGACCTGTGGTTCTTTCAGGGCGGGGCACGGGCAGTTCAGATGGTTATCCAGGCTCGGATCATTAAATACCTGCTGTTCGTCCGACAGAGCGGCTCAGATGGACGGGTGCTGCACAGGTGAGGACGGTAATCCTGTTGATATGTCGAGTGTGAAGACGATGATGTTACACGACGGAAAACAAACCTGATACGTGAGATGATCTGACAGACAGACAGACAGACAGACACACACACACACACACACACACACACACACACAGGCTCCATAATCTATGATGGACATATACATATAAATAATTTCATGCATCAGCCTACAATGTGAAAATGGTTGAATCTGGTGGAATCCAGTAAAAATGTCAAATCTGACTTTAGTTCAAATTGACATCACAGAATGGTTTGATATTGTATTGTAATGATAGTGAGATTAATAAATCTGGTTTGAATGGAAGTCAATGAGACATTTTTGGTCACAATGGTGTCCAGAGGGAGCAAAATGCATCAACAGAGTCTAAAGACCTGTAAAAAAAATCATGACACAAGCTGAAACAGACAAAATGATCAAATGAAAAAAAAGTTGAGAAAAATGTAGAAAAATGCCTGAAGAGGTCATGAAGGAGGTCATGAAGGGTTAACCCAAACCAGAGCAGCAAAACTAGTCTTAGTTTGTCTCCAACCCGTCCAGTCAAACCAATCAGTGATGTCACCATGTTGCCTGAACTCACCTGTCCTGTTGTCCTGGACTGTTTCTATTATTTTGTCCACCATGTGTCTGCAGCCTGTGTGAGGTTGGACAGAGGGACCAAGAGAGGGCGCTGGCGGCAGCGTTGTCTGACAGCCTCTGGTTGGCTGGCCAGGAGGTCAGTGCCACCGTTACCTTAGTAACCGAAGAGTACTGCATCACGCCACACCTGGACTACAAACTGGACAACTTCACAGAGCGGGTACAGTACACTGTCAGAACCAAACTGAAGCAAACTGAACAAACAGAACCATACCGAACAGAACCAAACTGAACCAAACTGAACAAACACAACCAAACTGAACAAACAACCAAACAGAACAGAACCAAACAAAACCAAACTGAACCAAACAGAACCAAACAGAACCAAACTGAACAAACACAACCAAACTGAACAAACAGAACCAAACTGAACAGAACCACCCAACTATGTTTCAGCTGCACCTTTTCACGTTCAACAACAAAGACAACCTGAGGAAGTTCCTCCTGGATCATGTTCAGTGTGTGAGTCTGTAACGTCTTCATTAAAGTTCAGATTAATTAACATTAATTAACATTAATTAACATTAATCAAACATCTGTTTCAGTTCAAAGAGGAGGGCAGTCATGGAGTCATCTTGTTCTTGTACAGCCTCATCCTCTCCAGGACCATCGACAGGTAACAAGACTCACACCTGAAGGTGCTGTTGGTGCCCCCTACAGGTTAACGAGGGTCATTACACAACTTTGAAACAAGGAATGAAATATTAAACTTCAAACTTCAGATATCTGTACGTTCGCCGCTGAGTCAGAGGTCAAAGTTCAACCGTCTGTCCTTGTCGTCTTCTCCTCAGGCTGAAGGACGATCTAGACTCCACCACCTCACACCTGCTGTACCTGAGTCTGGGAAACTTTGTGTGTCGTCAGGTAAGACAGGGATCAGGTCCAGGCTTTAATCCACAAGAGACAGACGAGCAGGAGACATGGACTCACGTAGACTCATGTAATAATAATAATAATAATAATAATAATAATAATAATAATAATTCATTTTATTTCATAAATAAAAGTAGACAGCAAATAACAAAAACAAACAAAAAGAACTATAAAAGTATACCAAATTACAAGAACACAACATTAAACAGGTTAAATAGAACAGGGCAATTGAGTCAGTCAGATGGAAAATGCAATTTTAAACAGGTGGGTTTTGAGTGCGGACTTGAATTGTGAGTGTGAGTTGATGTTCCTTGTGACGGGAGTAAAGAGTTCCAGAGCTGGGGAGCAGAGCGGCTGAAAGCTGAGACGGGCAGAGGGGACAGTCAGGTGAATGGAGGAGGAAGATCTGAGGGAGCGAGGGGGAGCAGCAACATGGAGAAGATCCGAGAGATATGGTGGTGCAAGGTTATGGATGGCTTTGAATGTGAGCAAAAGGATTTTGTAGTTGATGCGGGATTTGACCGGGAGCCAGTGGAGCTGTTGCAGGACAGGAGTGATGTGGTGGATGGAAGGGGTTCTGGTGATGATGCGCGCAGCTGAATTCTGGACCAGTTGGAGCTTATGGAGAGATTTGTGGGTGAGGCCAAGGAGGAGGGAGTTGCAGTAGTCCAGGCGGGAGGCTATGAACCAGGATGGCAATGGTATGAGGAGTAAGGGGGGGATGGAGGCGGTTGATGTTGTGTAGGTGGAAATAGGCAGACCGGGTGATGTTGTTGATGTGTGACTGAAAAGAGAATGTGCTGTCGAGGATGACATCCAGACTCTTAACCTGTGGGGAGGGGGAAATGGAGCAATTGTCGATGTCAATAGAGAAATTGTCGGTTTTGGATAATGTTGATTTGGTGCCAATGAGGAGAACCTCAGTTTTGTCACTGTTCAGTTTAAGAAGATTTGAGGTAAACCAGGATTTTATTTCTGTCAAGCAGTCAGTAAGGGAGGAGGGCGGGAGGTTGGAGGTGGGTTTGCTGGCGAGGTAGAGCTCGGTACCATACGCATAGCAGTGGAAATTTATGTTATTTTTGCGGAAGATATTACCA
This sequence comes from Miichthys miiuy, assembly GCA_036365135.1. Taxonomy (NCBI): domain Eukaryota; kingdom Metazoa; phylum Chordata; class Actinopteri; family Sciaenidae; genus Miichthys; species Miichthys miiuy. Next base: position 246,434 of record CM071607.1, on the reverse strand, counting down.
ATGGGGAGGAGATAAATGATGAAGAGGAGGGGCCCCAGGACAGAGCCCTGGGGCACACCTGAAGTGACAGAGGAAAGCTGAGATGTGAAACTTTTAAGCTGAATGAACTGGGTGTGGCATGACAGGTAAGATTTGAACCAGTTTAGAGGAGTCTGAGTGACACCAATGGAAGAAAGTCTATTGATGAGGGTGGTGTGACAGATGGTGTCAAATGCTGCAGTCAGGTTGAGGAGGATGAGGATGGAGAGTAAACCAGAATCAGCTGCCATGAGGAGGTCGTTGGTGATTTTAATGAGGGCCGTTTCTGTACTATGGAGGGGGCGGAAACCAGATTGGAACTGTTCATACATGTTGTTGTTGGATAGATGAGCGGTGAGTTGAGTTGCGACTATTTTCTCAAGGATCTTGGAAATGAAAGGCAGATTGGAGATTGGACTTAGATTATTGAAGTTGGTGGGGTCAGTGCCAGGTTTTTTCAGAATTGGGGTTATTGCAGCAGTTTTAAATGGGGTAGAAGGTTCCAGTGGTGAGAGAGGAGTGGATGATGGCAGAGATGAGAGGGACCAGAGAAGGGAGACAGGCTTTAACTAGAACTGTGGGGAGAGGGTCCAGCTGACAGGTGGATGGCTTAGACTTGTAGATGAAATCTGATATTTCTGAGGTGGTGGGGAGCTGGAAGGAGGAAAACGAGTGGGTAAGAGGAGGAAGTTCAGAAATGATACCGGAGGTGGGTTGTGAACTGAGATGCTGATGGATCTTCTGGATTTTTTCATCAAAAAATGACAAGAGGGAGTTAGAGAATGCAGTTGAGCACAGTTGGGATGGTAGAGAGTCCGGGGCTTGGGTAATATTCTTATATAATGAAAACAGTGATTTGGTGTTGCCTTCATGTGAACAGATTAAACCGGTGTAGTAATTGGATTTTGTTTGGGTGATACAGTTCTTGTAGTGCAGCATGTGGTTTTTGTAAATGTCTTTGTGAACAGTGAGTCCAGTTTTTCAGTGGAGCCGCTCAAGTTTTCAGCCTTTGGCTTTCATGAGCTGAAGTTCGGGCGTAAACCAGGGGCAGAACGGAGGAAGGAAACAGACCTGGTTTTTAACGGAGCAAGGGAGTTGAGTATGTGATGAAATCCAGTGTTGTAGTGTGAAACCAGTTCTTCAGGGGTGGTTAAATTGTGAATGTTCATGAGGGGGTAAATACTGGAGGAAAGAGAGTCTAAGTTGATGTCCTTAATGTTGCGGAAAGAGATAAGACGGTGGAGCTTAGTGACGGAAAGAGGGAGTCTTACAATAAATGAGAGGAGGAAATGGTCAGTAATCAGGAGTTCATCGGCTGTATGGTTGGAAGGAGAGACACCGGAGCAGCAGATTAAGTCCAAGATGTGACCCTTAGAATGAGTGGGAACATCAGTATACTGCTGGAATCCAAAGCTGTCCAGGCAAGATGTAAAGTCTTTGGTAAGAGGGTTATTAATATTGTCCATGTGAATGTTGAAATCTCCCAGCACTATATTATTTGATGAGAGGGTGGACAGGTGTGTGAGCAGAGTAGCAAAGTCATTCAGAAAGTCGTTATTAGCTTTTGGGGGACGGTAGGCTGTAATGATGGTGGGAGTAGGTCCAGACAGTATACATACGGTGGATTCGAAGGAGGAGAAGGAAGGAACAGACACCGGCGAGACTTTCCACTTCTCGCAGTGAATTATCGCGAGACCTCCTCCCCGGCCGGTGTCACGGGGTTGACAGATGTAAACAAACCCCGGAGGAGTGGATTCATTAGGTTGAGAAAAGACGTTGGGCTGTTGCCAATTCTCAGTTAAGCAGAGAAAGTCTAACTTACGGTCGGTGAGGAGATCCTGGATGAGATGTCCTTTGCTCGTGAGTGAGCGGATGTTGAGCAGACCGAAGTTGACAGTGGTGTTGTCACATCTGGCAGGTGTGTTAGCTGACCGGGCTAGGCAGGCTAGCACACTGTGGTCAACAACCCGTCTGGTGTTACGTGGGGGGCGACGAGAAGTGGACCAGATGGACTTTATTGTTTTCGAGGTGTCTTCATGGATGTTCCGGCGAGACCCACGGTGGATGTATCTTCGGCGGGACAGGAAAGTTGTATCCGAGTGGAGGAGTAATGCAGCCGGTGGAGGTGCAGACAGGTGGAGATGCAGCCTGAGAAGCTCAGCAGCGGAGTACTGGAGCAGACCAGTCACAGGTTGGTGAATAAGTGACAGGAGAGACCAGAAATGTATCCTGCCGGTTAGCATAGTGGGCGAGGACTCGGGTACCTTGGAGCAGGTGAGCAGAGGCAGAAGCAGATGGGACTCAGTAGCCGGAGCAAGACAGGTGGGTGAGTGATAGTCCATATACCCACGCAGGAGTATTGGTTAAATCGGCAATCTTTTGCTGAAATATATGACGTGCCAGCTGAGAGCAATCGCACAGTCCATAGGTCGCGAGACCAAAAAACAACTTAAAAGTTTAAAAGAAATCTCCGGCGAGCAGCGGCAGCAAGTCGTGCCAGCGTTCACTCTGATCCGGAGTAGACTCATGTAGACTCACGTAGACTACAGCAGATGTAGACTGGACTCACGTAGACTCACATAGACTCATGTAGACTACAGCACATGTAGACTACACTCATGTAGACTCACGCAGGCTCATGTAGACTACAGCAGATGTAGACTGGACTCACGTAGAGTTATGTAGACTCACGTAGACTCATGTAGACTTACGTAGACTCACGTAGACTACAGCAGATGTAGACTAGACTCACGTAGACTCATGTAGACTCAAGTAGACTCACGTAGACTCATGTAGACTACAGCATATGTAGACTAGACTCACATAGACTCATGTAGACTCACGTAGACTCATGTAGACTACAGCAGATGTAGACTAGACTCATGTAGACTCACATAGACTCATGTAGACTCACGTAGACTCATGTAGACTACAGCAGATGTAGACTAGACTCATGAAGACTATTGTAGACTCATGTAGACTACAGTAGATGTAGACTAGACTCACGTAGACTTATGTAGACTCACGTAGACTCACGCAGACTCATGTAGACTACAGCAGATGTAGACTAGACTCATATAGACTCATGTAGACTACAGCAGATGTAGATTAGACTCACATAGACTTATGTAGACTCACATAGACTCACATAGACTCATGTAGACTACAGCAGATGTAGACTAGACTCATGTAGACTTATGTAGACTCACATAGACTCATGTAGACTCACGTAGACTCATGTAGACTACAGCAGATGTAGACTAGACTCACGTAGACTCATGTAAACTCACATAGACTAACATAGACTCATGTAAACTCATGTAGACTATAGCAGATGTAAACTAGACTCACGTAGACTCATGTAGACTACAGCAGATGTAGACTAGACTCATGTAGACTCACGTGGACTATTGTAGACTCGTGTAGACTACAGCAGATGTAGACTAGACTCACGTAGACTCACATAGACTCACGTAGACTACAGCAGATGTAGACTAGACTCACGTAGACTCACATAGACTCACGTAGACTACAGCAGATGTAGACTAGACTCATAGACTCACTGACTAATGTAGACTAGACTTACGTAGACTTATGTAGACTCACATAAACTCATGTAGACTCACGTAGACTCATGTAGACTCATGTAGACTACAGCAGATGTAGACTAGACTCACGTAACTCATGTAGACTCACGTAGACTCATGTAGACTACAGCAGATGTAGACTAGACTCATGTAGACTCACATACTCATGTAGACTACAGCAGATGTAGACTAGACTCATGTAGACTTATGTAGACTCACATAAACTCATGTAGACTCATGTAGACTACAGCAGATGTAGACTAGACTCACGTAGACTCATGTAGACTCACGTAGACTCATGTAGACTACAGCAGATGTAGACTAGACTCATGTAGACTCACGTAGACTCATGTAGACTCACGTAGACTACAGCAGATGTAGACTAGACTCATGTAGACTCACGTAGACTCATGTAGACTACAGCAGATGTAGACTAGACTCATGTAGACTCACATAGACTCATGTAGACTACAGCAGATGTAGACTAGACTCATGTAGACTCACGTAGACTCATGTAGACTCACATAGACTCATGTAGACTACAGCAGATGTAGACTAGACTCATGTGGATTCATGTAGACTCACATAGACTCATGTAGACTACAGCAGATGTAGACTAGACTCATGTAGACTCACGTAGACTCACGTAGACTACAGCAGATGTAGACTAGACTCATGTAGGCTCATGTAGACTCACGTAGACTAGAGCAGATGTAGACTAGACTCACGTAGACTCATGTAGACTCACATAGACTCATGTAGACTACAGCAGATGTAGACTAGACTCATGTAGACTCATGTAGATTCACGTAGACTCATGTAGACTACAGCAGATGTAGACTAGACTCATGACTAGACTTGTGTACCTGGCTGCAGGAGGATGAATAGCTAGATAGATGTTAGCTTAAATGAATCCACTCCTCCCAGTCATTGTAATACTCATATTCCTCGAAGTACCGGTCAAGGTGGTGGAGTTGGAGCCATATTTGACTCAAGTCTATTAATAAATCCTAAACCTAAACTAAATTATAATTCATTTGAAAGTCTTGTTCTTAGCCTCACTCACCCAACCTGGAAAACATTGCAGCCAATTTTATTTGTTACAGTATATCGAGCTCCAGGTCCTTACTCTGAATTTTTATCTGAATTTGCAGAATTTTCATCAGGCTTGATCCTTAAAACAGATAAAGTAATTATTGTAGGTGATTTTAATATTCATGTGGACAACCACAATGATAGTCTTAGTACTGTGTTTATCTCTCTATTAGATTCAATCGGCTTCTGTCAGAGTGTAAATAAACCGACTCATTGTCTGAACCACACTCTTGATCTTGTTCTCTCATATGGCATCGAAACTGATCATCTAATAGTCTTTCCACAGAATCCTCTTCTGTCTGACCATTTTTTAATAACCTTTGAGTTCATACTACTGGACTATGAGCCTTTTGCAGAAACTCCTACAGCAGATGTTTATCTGATAGTGCTGTAGCCAAATTTAAGGAAGTGATTCCTTCAGCATTGAATTCAATGCCATGTCTCAATGTAACAGAGGCCTTGTCTGCTTCCTTTAGCCCCTCACAAATAGATCATCTTGTTGACAGTACTACAGGCTCATTAAGGACAACTCTAGACTCTATTGCACCTCTGAAAAAGAAGACAATTAAACAAAGGTTAGCACCATGGTATAGCCAGCAGACTCGTAACTTAAAGCAAGAGACGCGTAAATCTGAACGCAAATGGCGTGCCACTAAACTGGAAGAATCTCGTCTAGTCTGGCAAGATAATCTCAAAACATACAGGAAGGCTCTCCGTAATGCCAGAGCAGCCTATTACTCTTCATTAATAGAGGAGAATAAGAACAACCCCAGGTTTCTCTTCAGCACTGTAGCCAGGCTAACAGAGAGCCACAGCTCTACTGAGCCATCTATTCCTTTAGGTCTAAGTAGTAATGACTTCATGAGCTTCTTTAATGATAAAATTATAACTATTAGAGACAAAATCCATCACCTCTTGCCCTCAACAGGCACTGATCTGCTTTCTGATACAGCAAGTTTGGAAACAGCTGTAAAACCTGATATATATTTAGACTTTTTTTCTCCCATCGACCTTCATTAAATAACTTCAATAATTTCTGCATCTAAGCCGTCAACCTGTCTCTTAGACCCCATCCCAATCAGGCTGATCAAGGATGTTTTACCTCTAGTTAGCCCTTCTTTATTGGATATGATTAATCTGTCTTTATTATCAGGATATGTACCACAGTCCTTTAAGGTAGCTGTAATTAAACCTCTTCTTCAAAAGCCCACTCTAGATCCAGAGGTCTTAGCCAACTACAGACCGATATCAAACCTTCCCTTTCTCTCTAAAATACTTGAGAAAGCTGTAGCTAATCAGCTGTGTGACTTTCTCCATAAGAACAGTTTATTTGAGGATTTTCAGTCAGGATTTAGAGTGCATCATAGCACAGATACCGCATTAGTCAAAGTTACAAATGACCTCCTAATGGCATCAGACAAAGGACTCATCTCTGTACTTGTCCTGTTAGATCTTAGTGCCACATTTGACACCATTGACCATCAAATTCTTCTACAGAGACTGCAACATCAAATTGGCATCAAAGGAACCGCCCTAAGCTGGTTTAAGTCGTATTTCTTAGATCGATCTCAGTTTGTTCACGTCAATGATGAATCCTCCATGCATACCAAAGTTTGTCACGGAGTCCCTCAAGGTTCTGTACTAGGGAACATTATTAGGAATCACTCCATTAATTTTCATTGTTATGCTGACGACACCCAGTTATATTTATCGATCAAGCCTGATGAAACCAATCAGTTAACTAAACTCCAAGCATGCCTTAAGGATATAAAAAGTTGGATGACCTACAATTTTCTGATGTTAAATTCAGACAAAACTGAAGTTCTTGTAATTGGACCCAAACACCTCAGAAACTCTCTTTCTAGAGACTTAGTTACTTTAGACGGGATCACCCTGGCCTCCAGCTCCACCGTAAAGAATCTTGGAGTTGTTTTTGATCAGGATTTGTCCTTTAACGTCCACATAGAACAAATTTCAGGGACTGCATTCTTCCACTTACGTAACATCGCCAAAATCAGACGCATCGTGTCTCAAGCGGATGCAGAAAAACTAGTCCACGCATTTGTTACTTCTAGGCTGGACTATTGTAACTCTTTGTTATCAGGCTGCTCCAATAAGTCTCTGAGGACTTCGCAGCTAATTCAGAATGCTGCTGCACGTGTTCTGACAGGAACCAAGATCGGAGATCACATCTCTCCCATTCTGGCTTCCTTGCACTGGCTACCTGTTAAATCTAGAATAGAATTTAAAATTCTTCTCCTTACTTACAAAGCTCTTCATGGTCAGGCACCATCATATCTAAAAGAGCTCATAGTACCTTACTACCCCTCTAGAACACTGTGCTCTCAGGATGCTGGGTTCCTTTGGTTCCTATAGTTTCCAAAAGTAGATTGGGAGCCAGAGCTTTCAGCTATTCAAGCTCCTCTTCTGTGGAACAAACTACCATTCTGGGTTCTGGAGGCAGACACGGTCATCACCTTTAAGAGTAGACTTAAGACTTTCCTTTTTGATAGAGCTTATAGTTAGTGCTGGCTCAGGTCATCCCTTAGTTATGCTGCCATAGGACTAGACTGCCGGGGGACTCCCCCTCCCTCCCCTCCCCCCCCCTCCCTCTCTCTCTCTCTCTCTCTCTCACCATCTGTAAACATACATGTCTCATTAATGCATGTTACTAGCTAAATTTCTTCCCTGGAGTTCCTGTGCTCTCTCGTCCAGCAGGTTCTCATGGATCGTGGCTGCTGCTGTGGTCCTGCATGACGTCCACTACATATATTATTACTGTCATTATTGTCACCATATCTCCATTACAGTTTATAGTTAGCTAATGATTTGCTGCTGCTGTGCATCTGTGTCTCTCTATCTCAGGTTCCACTGCTACTGTGGTCATTTTATCATTCATTGTAATTCATTGTCATTTTATCATTCATTGTAATTGTACAATATGTTTGTGTTGATTTGTTCTGTACACGTGACATCTATTGCATGTCTGTCCATCCTGGGAGAGGGATCCCTCCTCTGTGGCTCTTCCTGAGGTTTATTCCACCTTTTTTCCCTGTTAAAAGGGTTTGTTGTGGGCAAGTTTTTCCTCACTCGAACTGAGGGTCTAAGGACAGAGGGTGTCACTCCCTGTACAGATTGTAAAGCCCTCAGAGGAAAATGTACTTTGTGACTTTGGGCTATACAAATAAAATCTGATTTGATTTGATTTGATGTAGACTCATGTAGACTCACGTAGACTACAGCAGATGTAGACTCACGTAGACTCACATAGACTCATGTAGACTGACGTGGTCTTGCTTGGTCTCTGCAGGCCTTGCTGAACCTGTTGCTGACGGGCCGGGCCAGTCCAAACGTCTTTAACGGGACCGTGGATGTTGGGGAGGACGGCTGTCCTTTGGAGCGCCCCCTACAGGGAGTCCTGACTCGGAGCGATGTCGGCTATCTGCACTGGAGCCGAGAGGAGATGGAGCGAGGCCAGCTGCCACAGGTACTCACTGTGCTTTTACTACTAAATACTTGTTGTGTTGCAGTACATCAGAGTAGTATCACTTCCTCAGTTGTAGTACTACCTGACAGTAGTATTCTGGAACACACTACTTCATCTGTGACTCTTAAGGTGGAATTACTGTCATCATCATTATGTATCATGTGATCAGGTGGATCGAGTTTTAATTAGTTCATTGATTGATTGATGATGTCAGAGCGTCTCGTCTGAACTCGTTAATGTTCATTTTACCAATCACCTTACGTCATCAATCAGACAGACAGTTCTGGACCAAACAGGACCTCTGAAACCAGACCGAGCTGACCACAGTTAGTGGATCACCTTGGTAGTGTAACGTTATTCCCTTTTGGTCTCAGAGGCTGTGCTTGAACCCGGCCCGGTACAGCTGCTGAGTCTGGTTCTGTTGCCTGCAGGTAGGTAGCATGCTGAAGACCCCTCGCTTCCCGATCTGGTTGTGCTGCATCAACAACAGTTACTCGGTGGCGTTCAGCGTGAACCACTCGCTGCTGTCCGACTGGAAGATGGAGCATCAGTTCCAGCTGAACTACTACAATGGACAGAACTCCCAGAACACCATGGCCCGGCTCACTGTAGGTGAGTCCTTCAGGGTCAGCTGAACCTGAACTCTGACCCATGTCTAATTCAGAACCTGTTCCTTGTGCAGATACTCACTCTCACCACTGGGAGGCATCATCCTCAGACTCAGATGGAGACCCAGAGAAAAGGTTCCCTTCACTGGAGATGACCATCAGAACAAAATGGGACGGAGCTGCCATTGACTGGAACGGGACGGTACCATTCTACTGAACACCAGACAGGAAACGGGACACTGACACATCACAGACACACCTGTGGCACACCTACAGACACAGAACTGGACTTGCTGGTCTGGGTCACCAGAACCAAGTGGACCTGAGAAGACCTACAGCTCTGATTCATGGTCTGTGGTGGTCTGTGGAGGTCTGTGGTGGTCATGAATGTGTCAGCTGATTTTTAATTAAAGTTTAACTTTAAAAAAATGAAGACTAGTTTTGATTCTTTGACCTTTATTTGTCTCAAACCAAGTCATGTGACGAGATGTGATGTCATCACATCTCGTCACATGACTTCACTGTATTTTCAGGCTCAGTGAATTAACACGTATAAACTCAGTTTCCCATCATCCTTCAGCCTCCTGATCCAGGACTTGGTTCAGGGCCCAGATGAACCTGGTCTGAGGTCCTGAAGATAAACCATGAAGACATCGCTCTGTTCCCCATTGAGTATCAGAACACAGAAGAGTCCGAGAGAATAACTAGATCCTGTTCTCCAGAACCTGGTCCAAAAACCGGTCCGGTCCAAACCCTGAAATGAAGACCAGCAGAAGTCCTGGTCCAGGCTCCAGTGAGTCCTCAGCACAGACCAGCAGGACCAACACTTCAAAGTTTCAGGTTCCTGATCCGGTTCCTGGTCCTGGTCTAGACCATCCCGCTCCACTGCAGCGAGGTGTACAGAACCCGTCCGTTCGTCCCCGGGGAGCAGAGCAGGATGGTCTTCTTCACGTTGGATCCCAGACGAGCGATGGCAAGGACGTCGAGCAGACAGACGGACTCGTCCAGAGACAGACAGACGGCGATGAAGTGAGCGTGGAACCGAAGGGGGTCACCTGAAGACCAGAACAGAGCAGAACCTCAGTTTGATCTCCAACACCAGAACCAGCCAGGATCGACCAGTGAACTTGAAACACTCACCTGGATAAACCAGGAAGTCTCCTCCAAACTTCCCCGCTGAGGTCAGGTAGAAGCCCCGCCCCCTCAAGTCTCTGAACACCTGGTACCTGGCGTCACGGCGCCCGTCCTGCCCTCTGACTGGCCAGTCGGCCTGCAGAAAGGCCCGGGCCTCGGGACAGTGGGTCAGCCCCGCCCTCGCCGTGCTCAGCTGGACCACCAGTGCCGACTGTGGGAACAAGAAGCTCCGGTCCAGATCCTGCAGGCGGCCCTGCAGAGCCTTGTCTGAAGCTGACAGAACCAGAACCAGGACTGTTAGATCAGACCGCAGGTCCAGACAGAACCTCTGGCGTTCAGTCTGTCTCACCTGTGTGTGATGATGTCATCGCTCGAAGCAGTGCTGACTTCCTGTCCGCCAGAGCGAGCACGCTCTGTTCCTCATAACTCCTCTGCTGCTCCGCCTCCTGCTGCTCTGCCCCCCCTACACCCTGCAGACAGAACACACCAGAACTGTAGACCAGGACCAGAACCAGAACCGGGACCAGGTGGAGCTGTGAGATGGTAGACAGGCCAGCGTTTTAAACTCACCTGGCTAGTGGGCGGTAGTGCTGCAGCGGCGTGGTGCTCCGTTAGCAGGTGCTCCTCCTCCGGCAGCAGCAGCAGCGGTCGGCCCAGGCGTCCATTCTGTCGCGGCGTCCGGGGCAGAGCGCCCAGCAGCGCCCCGACCAGACCCCGAGACCGGACCGAGCGCAGGTCCTCCATCCTCCACAGGAGGGCGGCAGAGTCACACAGACCGACCCCCACAACGTGAGACCAGGGCGGGGACGCCTCCATGACAGGGGACTCCTCCGTGATGAGGGACTCCTCCATCTGCAGGACATGAGACAGACAACAGGCGGACTGCGTGATTACTATTACTAGTATTTGAGCAGTAGTATGAGTATTTGTGAGGTACTGTGAGTATTTGTGAAGTAGTGTATTTGTGTAGTAGTGTGAGTATTTGTGTAGTAGTGTGAGTATTTGTGTAGTAGTAGTGAGTATTTGTGAAGTAGTGTGTATTTGTGCAGTAGTGTGAGTATTTGTGCAGTAGTGTGAGTGTAGCGACTAAAAACCAAAGAAGTGTTTGCTGATTGTCTACTAACAAAATATTCGCAGAGATCAAAAAATGCGTTTAAGGATTTTATTAAAGAAGGGGAAAAAACTACTTTTTATAACGTGCTTAAAGTATGGAAAAATCAATCACAGCGATCCAAAGGAAAAACAGCAGTCAACAAAAAATACGGCCTCCCAATCACTCACCCTCTCTCTCTGTTACTACTCCCGCCGTGCCAAAGCACAGGTGAATATATTAACTATATATAACAAAACAAACAAAATCTAACAACCAAAATAACCCAAATATAAACTACAAAATGATCTATGTACACATCATATATGCCTTTATGGCTCCTACACACCAGCCCCTAATTATTGAACTATCACCCCAATAATTACCCACATTACGCTCCATAAAGTCATGAAATAATTAAAAATAAACAGTTCACATAATTCACATTTCTTGTCTTCTTCCTTCCTCCTGATCCTGTAACAAAAGTCATAAATCAGTAGGGCCAAAGTGTCAGAGTTAAAGTCAGACGTAGAAGCAGAGATCATGTCATCAATCCATACCAGCCGCTCCACATCCTGCATCGGCCTCCTGTAACAGACAGACCTTGGTTATAGGCCGGTCCAGGCAGCTACTCTTGGTTTTGATGCGCACCTGACGCACAAAGCCTCTTCTGTCCGGAAAGGTTTGTAGGACTCGTCCTATGACCCAGGAGTTACGAGGTGCTGTGTTGTCCCCTATAAGCACCAGATCTCTAGGAACAAGGTTGCGCTTCGCTCCTGACCATCTCTGTCGCTCCTGCAGTTGAGGTAAATACTCCTTCATGTAGGCTACTGAACCTGCTTCCATCGCCTGCGAGCGTACATGTCAGCCTCCTAGAAGACTCCTGGTGGCAAAGATGGTGGAGCCTTCAAAAGCAGCAGGTGATTAGGCGTCAATGCTTCCAGGTCATGAGGATCCATGGAAGTTTTTGTAATCGGTCGGCCATTGATAATGGCTTCCACTTCACAGAGAACTGTGTGAAGGCCCCCTTCATCCAAACTGCACGTTCAAGGTGGAGTTAAGGACTTTACGAACTGATCGAATTAATCTCTCCCAAGAACCGCTATGATGGGAGCCAGCTGGGGGGTTAAAAGTCCATTTTATCCCTTTCTGAAGGACATCATTAATTTGTGCCTGATTCCACTGCTCAATGGATGTTTTCAATTAGCGTTCTGCTCCTTTGAAATTTGTCCCATTATCAGAGCGCAGTTCCCATACTTGGCCACATCTCGCTATAAAGTGTCTGAGAGTGTTTATGAAGGCGTCCATGTCGAGTGAAGGTGCCACTTCAATGTGGATTGCTCTTATGGTCATGTAGGTAAAAATGACCCCATACCTCTTCACAACACTTCTTCTGCTCCTCACCTCGAAAGGTCCAAAATAGTCCACTCCAACCTGAGTAAACGGAGGTTCATCTGGAGTAATCCTTTCAGAAGGTAAGTCTGCCATCTGCTGAGACACTGGCTGAGCATTCCATCGTCAACAGGTCACACACTTTGACAAAACACTCCTTATAGCTGTACTAGCTCCCATGATCCAGTATCTCTCACGCAGCTTGGATAACATGTGGTTCCGCCCACTATGTCCTACCTCTTGATGAACGTGTCTCAGAAGAAGGGTTGAGATATGTAGATCTTTTGCCAGTATTATGGGATGTTTAGCTTCGGCTGGCATAGATGACCTGCTGAGCTGACCACCAACTCTCAAAACACCATCCCCCATTAGTGGGCAGAGTGTGTGGATGTGACTATGGCCTTTGACACTTTTGCCTTTTTCCAGCATGGAGAATTCCTCTGGAAACCTCTTCCTTTGGCTGTGCTTGATGATCTCCAGCTCTGATTTCTGCAGCTCCTCCACTGATAGACAACTTGGAGCCATATTTCTCTTGAATGTTTCCATATCCTTCTTCAATGAACATCGTTGTTGCACAGAGTCCTGAAGATGCATGTGCAGCTCTCTCTTCCACAAGACATCCATGCGACTGGCCATGGTGGCAGCTATGAGTTCCATTCGGGGGATGGTAACAGGTTTCAATGGCGCCACCCTAGCCTTTCCCATGACAAAAGCACTGTGCACTTGTGAGCGTGCATTTTGTGACAGCAGGTAAGTCACTGCTCCATAGCCATCTTCGTTTGCGTCACAGAAATGATGTAATTGTACTGTAGTCACTTCTCCAAAGTCCAGTGGTTTCAGACACATGATGTTATATTTCTCCAAATGGCAAAGTTCATCCAGCCAATTTATCCACTCCTGAGCCACAGTCTGAGGTATGACATCATCCCAGCCAAGTATTCACCTGCACAGATCCCTTAAGATCTTCTTTGCGGACAAGACGACAGGACTCAAGATACCCAGAGGATCGTAGAGAGGATTCCTCTCCTGGTGAGTGCTCTGTCCTTAACAACAATCTTGAACTTGAAAATATCAGACTGGATACACCACTCCACACCAAGCACTCTCTCCACAGGTGGCAAATCCTGATCCATGGTGAACCTTTTCATATGTTTAGCTCCGTGCTCTGCACAGGTATCACAGCTAGAACATCACGCCTGTTGCTTATCCACTTCATGAGTTGGAACCCACCTTTAGCACAGATCGCGACAAGCTCATGATAAAGAGACAGCTTTCTCCTCTGAAGGCACAGACACAAGACAGTCATCTATGTAAAAGCAATGTAGGACCTTATTCACTGCTTCCTGGCTGAACTGTCCTTTGTTGTCCTCTGCGCATTTCCTGAGGGCAAAATTGGCACAGCTGGGAGAGGACGTTGCCCCAAAGAGATGCACCATCATCCTGAAGTCCACAAGATCTTGACTTAAATGTCCAGCAGGCCACCAGAGGAACCTCAACAGATCAGCATCCTCCGGTGGTACTCTGATCTGGTGAAACATTGATTCCACGTCCGCTATAATCACAACTGGTTCTTTCCTGAACCTGCTCACCACTCCAATCAGTGAACTTGTAAGATCTGGACCCTGTAAGAGCTGAGCATTAAGTGATGTTCCTTGGAAACTCGCTCCACAGTCAAAAACAACTCTGATCTTCTTTTTTGTAGGATGGTACACACCATGGTGCGGGATGTACCAGACCCTGCCATTACTACGTTCCAAATCCTCCTCAGGCACCCTTTCAGCATAGTCTTTGGCAACAAGATCATTCACGAAAGCCGTATAGTCAGCATGACATGAGGAATCCTTCTGAAGCCTCTTCTTCAGGTGTAAGGCACGCTGCTCAACGATTTTCCTATTATTTGGCATGCTAATGTCCTTCTTCCTCAATGGCAAGTTGATCTGATAATGACCAGCTTTGCTGAACTTGTGACCAACTCCATGAACTTCTGATCTCTTGACATGCCAGGCTGTTCATCCATGCTGCATTCGGGGAAGTCTGTCCTATACTGCTGCTGCCAAAGTTCGTCCAAATTCACAACCAAGACTGTTCACTGTTAACTTGGGCTGCTCTCCATCCACTGCATCTTCACTGTCTCCTTTAAGTGGACCATTCACAGTCCAGCCAAGCATTGTTCTGACTGCATAGGGTCCATTTCCAACGCTGCGAATGACTTGCAAGGGTTCCAAGACTTTAGAAATATTTGTCCCAATCAACAGCATGATACCTGCGTCAATCTCAGGCAAATGAACATGCTTTAGATGAAGCCATTTCTGAATATCACTCTGTTTTGGAACGTTTCCCTTGTGAACATTTCTGTGAGCTGCCTAAGGCTTACACACAAGCATATATGCCATATGCTTGTGTGTACGCCTTGCATAAGCCTTGTAAGCATATGGCATATATGCTTGTGTGTATGCTTACACACAAGCATATATGCCATATGCTTGTGTGTAAGCCTTAGGCAGCTCACAGAAATGATCCTCAGTCAAACCAGCCACTTCTAGTCCTGGCACAATGTGGCTAGTCACCACTTTCTCTTGGCCCATCGTCCGTAGCAGAATATGGACTTTCTTTCCTGCAAGATCAAGCTTTTCCATTACAGCCTCTGTAAAGAATACTGCAGTACTTCCTGGGTCCAAAAAAGCATAGGTGGTAATAATTTTACTGCCCTTCTTGGACTTAACCTGCACTGGACTATGGGAAGTTTGCAGTCGTGATCACCAGCCCCTGTAAGCCCACTTGACATCAGAGCACTGTCCACTGAAACCTCAGATTTCCTTTCAACCTGGTCAGAATCTTTATCCTTTTCCCTTTGAGGAACGTGAAGGACTGTTGGATGTTTGAGACCACATTTTAAACAGGAAATCCGTTTTCTGCAAACTTTGCTGATATGTCCAATACACAATCAGCCAAAACAGACCCCATTTTCTCTTAAGAAACCTATCTTCTCTTTGTGTGCCTTCTTCCCCAACTGTGGACACGAATCCAATGCGTGTCCTCCTCCACAGCAGATGCATGTCCTCCTTGCAGACTCGACATGTTCCTTTCCTTTAGTTCCAGGCTGAATTCTGTTTATCACAGGGGCTACAGTGGTAGCAAAGCTGGTTCCTTTAATTCCTGAACGAGATTGTGGATTAGGCTTGTTCACACCTCTACTACTCGTCGGTGATGGAGCATCCTGTATGTTTCCAAACACTGGGTCAGTTAGAATCCGTACTTGTCTCTCAATGAAGTTTGTGATGTCAATGAATGTAGCTCTCTGGCCACAGCTTTCCTGCAGTTCACCACTTGTCCCTAAATTTGTAGGGCAACTTTCTTATGATGGTTAACATAGCGAGCATGTCCAGTTCATGCAGGTATTGCACTTCTTCCATGATGTTACAGCACCCTCTGAGAAAAAAGCTGTAATCTTGAAGAGCTTTTACATCCTCCTTTTTGATTGATGGCCATGAAAGCGCTCTTTCCATATATGCAGATGCAATCTTCAGCTCATTTCCAAATTGCTCCTGTAATAGAGCTTTTGCCTTTGCATATCCTCTCAGGCTCCATATGCTAGCAGCTTCTTATCAGTTATTTGGGGTGACCCCCTTGTGTGCTGATCCAGGAAATACAGTCTGTCACTGTGGTTTGCAGTATCCCGCTCCACGCTGTTCTCAAAGGCCTTCACAAATGGTATCTCCCTCTTAGGTAAAGATGAAAGGCATTGCTATTGTATCAACAGTGTTGTTATTTCATTCTGTTTTGTCATAATTCCAAACACAATATTGACCAATACTTGCCTTCACAACTTTTCCATCTTGCATTTGTGTCTTTCCTTGAGTACTGTGATTCACTGCATGTAGCTCGGGTTCATTCAGTGACATAGGTTCTGAATACATTAACTGAGATAGATTTTTCTCCTTAGGTCTTGTTCCTGCATCCAGATGAATGTATTTGATTTACTGTTGTGACATTTGCAGTACAAATGACTTTGCTTTAGCACTGAGAGTCTGTGCTTTCCCTTGTCCTTTTTCCCAATAGGAGTTCATTCCATCTGAGCGTTTAATCACAGAGGTTTTCCCACTTAGGATACTCCGAGACTTGAGCACATTCAGTTTAGCCATGTTTGCTGCAATTTCCTCATCCAATTTAAGCTGCTCCTTCCTTTTACGTAGCCATTCCTCCTCTTCTTCCAGTTGATGTTTGTCTTTTAATAACCTCTGTCTCATCTTCAAAGCTGCCAAATCAGCCTCTGCTCTGAGACGTGCAGAAGAAACACTGGAAGCAACAGACTTTGTTCCTGTAGCAGAGTTTTGTAATTTGGATACTCTGTTTCATCATCCGTTGGAGAAGATACTTCATTCATTTCAACAGGATCAGCTTGAACATGAAAGACTTTGTGGCATAGTTCCTCTGGTTCATTCAACCACTGTTCAACATCCCCTTTAAATGTGTCGCAATAGCTCATGATGCTAGAAAACCATTCATTGTGTTTCCTCAGTTCATCCTTAGGGAGTAAAAGTATCAACATGTTATGTGACATGGTGGCCTTTTCACAATGTTCAGTTAAACTCTCCAAAAGAGACTGTACCTTTGAGACAGTTTCCTTTTTTTTCATTAATGATTTCATTTGTGGTATGAGCCCTTTAATTTTATTCACACTCGTTTTCTGTTCCCCAAGCTTTTAAATTGTATTCTCCCAAGCCTTTGCCGTGAGCTTAGATTCCCTTTTTCCACTCTCCATTTCAGAACTCGAAACAGCGGCACTTATTTGACTGTCATTTGTCATTTTCCTCTTTTATTTCCTTTTCAATACATTTGTGCATCCAAACACTTCCACGGACCGAAAGGAAATTCCTCCAGACAACGTCACATACACCAGCAGCAGCGCAGCGGCAATTTCAAAGAGACAAAGCAGAGATTCTTCATCCGACAGCACGGGGATATTACAGCACTGGATCCCCACAATCAATGCCAGCCATCGGGATGACCTACTCCCTCATCCGGCATACAAACAATTGTCCCCAATGGACAAAGCAGAGAATATGCAAGCCGCATTCCTTCCATTAATACACAGCTTTACGCACACCGGTAAGTGTACCTGGCTTTTGAGTGCGTCTCCCAAGGTTGTAATGATTGAGATCCAGTCCTTCCTCCATCATCTATTTCCGATGACCCTTTCTCCCATTTGATCCTTGAATCCGCTGCGCCGTCCCGTGTTGTTTTCCTTAATGCCAGTTTTTTGTTGACAAAAATGTAGCGACTAAAAACCAAAGCAGTCACTGAGAGGCTAAGCGTGGAGTGTTTGCTGATTGTCTGACGCGCTGTACTAACAAAATATTCGCAGAGATCAAAAAATGCGTTTAAGGATTTTATTAAAGAAGGGGAAAAAAAACAACTTTTTATAACGTGCTTAAAGTATGGAAAAATTAATCACAGCGATCCAAAGGAAACACAGCAGTCAACAAAAAATACGGCCTCCCAATCACTCACCCTCTCTCTCTTTGTTACTACTCCCGCCGTAAAGGACAGGTGAATATATTAACTATATGTTACCGCCCATACTCCCGTGACCCAGTTACTGTGATATCAAAAATAACAACAAAACAAACAAAATAAAACAACCAAAATAACCCAAATATAAACTACAAACTTATCTATGTACACATCATATATGCCTTTATGGCTCCTACAGTGAGTATTTATGTAGTACTGTGAGTATTAGTTACATGAGGTAACTGTCATGTGACTTGTCTGGTCTGATGAATATTTCTGGTCACTAGAAGTCGCTCAGATGTTTCAGGTGAGGAACAGGTAACATGATTCAGTCATCTAAATATAATGAACTATAGTTGGACTACAGGTGAACCCATTTCAGCATCCAGACTCCAGTCTGCAGACCAGAACCATCAGAACCATCAGAGCCATCAGAACCAGTGAAACAGACCTGAGAAGCTGCTGTTGATGTGTGACTCACCTGTGAGTTTGCGTCAGGAGCTGATGATCAGTGTTTGCTGCTCCGCTCTAAACGCACGTGTTTCCGGTCACGTGCTCCACGTAAGACGTTGATCTCTAACTACAGAAACTACACCGACAGCAGGATCGTTAACGACCCGGTAACGACACATACCGTCTGTTACTGACTGTTACCGAGATAATGCGGAATAAACGTGTCCAACAGTGACGTCACGGTCACTTCCGGCGGGTCTCTTTCATATTATACCGTCACGTTACAGCAGGGCGGGGCTGTGCCACAAGCACGTATTCCACTCACTTTAACCGGCCAAGAAACAAAAACGAGCGCACGCAGAAAAACTGACCAATGGGAGCGCAGAGAAGTTTGATTGACAGCGGAACAAACCAATGACAGGCCAGAGACAGAGACTATATATATATATATATATATATATATATATATATATATATATATATATATATATATATATATATATATATATATATATATATTTATATTTAGAGCCCTGAGTTCAGTCTGACAGGTTCAGGTTGAATATTATATATCATATATAACATCACATACATGTAAACATTAGATAATATATATAACATCACATACATGTAAACATTAGATAATATATATAACATCACATACATGTAAACATTATAAAACTCAACAACAGTCTGTGTTGAATAAACTTTATTCACATTTCAAATTAAACAAGCAGAGTTTAACTCATTAAAGTGGAGAAGAAGCTTTTATTTTGAAAGGATCACTGCCAGCATTTGTACACATGTTGCATAGCAACAGGGGGGATTGTGGGCGTTGCCTGTATCTCCTGCAGCGCCTCCTACTGTCCGATCTGCAGCTCCTGGAGCTCCTTCAGCAGCTGCTCCTCCTTCTGCACTTTCTCCAGCTGAGAAAAACAAACGCACCTCCTCAACAAATAGCTGATTATTGATCGATCAGCTGATCACAGATCAGTACCACAGTGGGCTCACCTGGTTCTTCTGCAGTACCCTCCCGGCTGCTTGCTGCTCCTTCAGTTCTTCAATGGCTTTAAGTTTCTGAAACACAAACAGACCAATCAGAGCGCAGACCTTATTAATTATTATTATTACATCATTACTGATCACTGATTGCGTATCGACGGCTCACCTTCTTTAAGTTCTTGATCTTCTTGTCCGTCTCTGGGTCGCCACTGCTCGGCTCTGATTGGCTGTTGTTGCTGATGGGGGCGGGGTCAGAGGGAGGCTCAGGTTTCACTTCCTGCAGAGTGAAGAGACAGACCGTCACCATGACAACGAGGAGGCGGAGCATGTGCTGCTGGGTAACGCGATCCATGAGCTCACCTGCTTGGCGGCCTTCTTGGCCTCTCGTTTCTTCTGGTTCTTCAGCGCCGCCTTGGACAGACCCGGTCCGGCCGGTCCCGGTCTGAGGTTCTGAGGAGGCTCCTCCTCGTGCTGACACACACACACACACACACACACACACACACACATCAGCTGAAATACATCATGGGAGTCGTGGTTTGATTTCAGGTTCTGTCCTCACCAGTTTGGCGCTGGGCGTGGCCGGCAGGTGTCTCAGTGCAGGTGGGCGGTACGCCTGAGTGGGCGGGGCCTGTGTGCTTCCCAGCTCGCTGGGTGCCGCCTGGTACCTGACAGCCCGCTCGGGGAAGGTACCGTCCGGGAACGGCTGCCAGCGGACTTCCCACAGCTCTGAACCCTCAGCCACATCCCACTTATGGAGGACTGACCCCGTGTAGTGCCAAATCTTATAACCGTTACTGACCCGGAGCCGCGGGGAGCATGTTGCCGTGACGACGTGCTCACCATCAGGACACCACGAGAAGTGTGTTGCGTCTGGAGCCTGAGGTTTGGACACCTGAGCGGACAGAGGACAGGTGAACTGGACCAAACCGAACCAGGTATCACGTTAACAAGGTGCATTTGTTTGTTCAAACCGGACCTGACTTCCGGGTCAGACTCTCCTCACCTGTTTGTACTTCTTCACGTCCCAGACCTCCATCTGACCCCGCAGATTCCCGAACCCAGCCAGAACCAGGATGTGACCTTGCGGGCTGAAACAGGAAGAACAGAACTTTATCTGTAAACCCACTGACACACTCACGGTACAGACGGAACTTGGACCTCTCATGGACTCACCTGTAGTAGGCGGCGTTTCGTGGTCCGGTTCCGAAGTCGAACACCGGGTCACATTTGAGGTTATACACCGTGGCCTTGGCCGGCATGAAGCCGTACACTACGCAGAACTCGGATGAGTTCGGACTCCAGACCACGTCGTAGATCGGACCGTTCTTCGCTGTTTCAGAGAGAAGACGACAAACAGAACAGAACTTTATCAGTACCGCCGCTTGCTCTAGTGTCAGAGTGTGGTTCTGGTTCTACTCACGGAGTTGGACCAGTGCCGTCTCTCCATTCACGGCGAGGTAATGCAGCGTCTGCTCGCCATAATACGAGGCTCCGGTTTTATCCACCTCGGTGCTCGCCATCACCAGAACCGCAGACGCTGACAGAGACAGGAAGCTCTTTTATTTTGAAAGTCACACAGTAAACACAGTGAGGCTCAAAGGACTCCAGGCCCCTCCAGGACCTTCCAGGCCCGGTCGTACCTTTCTTGTTCCACTGCATGGTCACTCTGTCCGCCTTGAAGAAACTCTTGTTGGCGAGCGCCGCAGTCGGTCCGCCCAGAACCGGGTACTGATAGAGACGGACGAAGGACGGCGCTCCTTTACTCCCTGGAACGTAGACCACAACCTGGAGGGGACAGACAGGACAGGAAGGACAGACAGGACAGGCAGGACCAGGAGAGAACAGACAGGACAGGGTGAGACCAGGTTCAGACCCGTCCCCTCTGATGGACACTCACCTTGCTGGGCTGTCCTCCAGGAGACAATACGTAGTCGGACACTTTCTGCATGTGAAGTTTGTTGGCGATCGAGTCTGAAAACAGAAACATCATCAGATCCTTTAAAGACCAGGACCGAGACCAAAGACTGTCTGAGAGACCGTCTGAGACCAGAGATGAAAGACTGTCTGAGACGGTCTGAGACCAGAGACCGTCTGAGAAAAAGAACCAGGACTGAGTCCTGCTGACTGTGCCAATCTTCAGTCTGAACCTGCTGGTCCTAGTCTCGGTCCTAGTCTCAGTCCTGGCCTTGGTCTCAGTCCTAGTCTCGGTCCTGGTCTCAGTCTCAGTCCTGGCCTTGGTCTCAGTCTCAGTCTTAGTCTCAGTCCTGGTCTTGGTCTCAGTCCTGGCCTTGGTCTCAGTCTCAGTCCTGGTGTCAGTCCTGGTCTTGGTCTCAATCTCAGTCTTGGTCTTGGTCTCAGTCTCACACCTGGTTTTGGTCTCAGTCCTGATCTCAGTCCTGCTGACCGTGCAGATCTTCAGTCTGAACCTGCTGGTCCTAGTCTCGGTCCTGGTCTCAGTCCTGGTCTTGGTCTCAGTCAAATCAAATCAAATCAGATTTTATTTGTATAGTCCAAAGTCACAAAGTACATTTGCCTCTGAGGGCTTTACAATCTGTACAGGGAGTGACACCCTCTGTCCTTAGACCCTTGAGTGAGGAAAAACAGTCCTGGTCTTGGTCTCAGTCTCACACCTGGTGTCAGTCCTGGTCTTGGTTTCAGTCTCAGTCATGGTCTTGGTCTCAGTCTCAGTCCTGGTCTTGATCTCAGTCTCACACCTGGTCTCAGTCCTGGTCTTGGTCTCAGTCCTGGTCTCAGTCTTGGTCTTGGTCTCAGTTTCAGTCTCAGTCCTGGTCTTGGTCTCAGTCTCACACCTGGTCCTGGTCTCAGTCCTGATCTCGGTCCTGCTGACCGTGCAGATCTTCAGTCTGATCCTGCTGGTCCTAGTCTTGGTCCTGGTCTCAGTCTTGGTCTCGGTGCTGGTCCTGGTCTAAGTCTTGGTCTTGGTCTCGGTCCTGGTCCTGGTCTCAGTCCTGGTCTCAGCCCTGGTCTCAATCCTGATCTCAGTCTTGGTCATGGTCTTGGTCTCAGTCTAAGTCCTGGTCTTGGTCTCAGTCTCACACCTGATCTCAGTCCTGGTCTTGGTCACTTACTGAAGTTGTTGTTCTCGTAGAAGTGCAGCTCGTTGTTGACGCTCCTCACACAGATCCCCTCATCATCAGACCAGCTGGGACACCTGCAGTCAATTACAGAGAGCCAGTCACAGAGAGCCAATCACAGAGAGCCAATCACAGAGAGCCAATCAGAGCTGGTTCTGACCCACCAGGAGTCGACCTTCTTCTGGTACAGGGCTTTGATGAGCTGACCGGTCTGAACGTCCCACAGCTGGAGGTTTGGATCGCCCTGAGGACTGTCCTGAGTCTCTGAGACACAAAGACAGACAGACACACAGACAGACACACACACGTCCATCAATGATGTCACTTCAATATATTAATGCTGTTACTATGACGACGTTAACCAAGACCGGTCCAGTCCAGTCCAGTGCAGTTTGTGTCTTACTGCTGTACGGCTGCCAGGTGACCAGAACTCTGCCCAGAGGAGAGAAGTCCAACAGAGACGTCTTCGGGAGGTCAAAGGTCAACAAGACGGAGCTGTCTGAAGATTTTACCACAGACACACTGAGAGACAGACAGACAGGCAGAGAGACAGGAAGACAGGTCAGTGTCAGTCAGATAAATCATTAATCATTTGTAATCATTGATCATTGATCAGTTTTTACCTTCGTCCATTGCTCCAGCAGAACATCGACCCGTCTCTGCTGAACGTGATACACCTGCTGGACCCAGAGTCCCTGAGAGACAGACAGGTATAGACAGGTACAGACATGTACAGACAGTCAGGTACAGTCAGTCAGGTGCAGTCAGGTACAGACAGATAGGTACAGACAGACAGGTACAGTCAGTCAGGTGCAGTCAGGTACAGACAGACAGGTACGGTCAGTCAGGTGCAGTCAGGTACAGACAGACAGGTACAGTCAGTCAGGTGCAGTCAGGTACAGACAGACAGGTACAGTGTTGTATTGTTTCTGCTGCTGGTGATTCAGATTACCACGAACCTTCATGTCAGTAGCTGTTGTCTGTAGTGGTCAGTAGTCATCTGTAGTGGTCTGTAGTCGTCAGTAGTGGTCTGTAGTCGTCGGTAGTGGTCTGTAGTGGTCAGTAGTCGTCAGTAGTGGTCTGAAGTCGTCTGTAGTTCTATGTAGTGGTCAGTAGTGGTCTGTAGTGGTCTGTAGTCGTCTGTAGTGGTCTGTAGTCATCTGTAGTGGTGAGTAGTTGTCTGTAGTGGTCTGTAGTGGTCTATAGTTGTCAGTAGTTGTCAGTAGTGGTCTGTAGTCGTCAGTAGTCATCATTAGTGGTCTGTAGTTGTCTGTAGTCATCTGTAGTGGTCTGTAGTCGTCAGTACTTGTCAGTAGTGGTCTGTAGTCGTCTGTAGTGGTCAGTAGTGGTCTGTAGTCGTCTGTAGTGGTCAGTAGTGGTCTGTAGTCGTCTATAGTGGTCAGTAATGGTCAGTAGTCGTCTGTAGTGGTCAGTAGTGGTCTGTAGTGGTCTGTAGTTGTCTGTCTGTAGTTGTCTATAGTGGTCAGTAGTCATCAGTAGTCGTCAGTAGTGGTCTGTAGTCATCAGTAGTGGTCTGTAGTCGTCGGTAGTAGTCTGTAGTGGTCAGTAGTCGTCTGTAGTGGTCAGTAGTCGTCAGTAGTGGTCTGAAGTCGTCTGTAGTTCTATGTAGTGGTCTGTAGTTGTCAGTAGTCGTCAGTAGTCGTCAGTAGTCGTCAGTAGTCGTCTGTAGTCGTCAGTAGTGCTCTGTAGTGGTCAGTAGTGGTCTGTAGTGGTGAGTAGCTGTCTGTAGTGGTCTGTAGTTGTCAGTAGTGGTCTGTAGTCATCTGGAGTGGTCTGTAGTCGTTAGTACTTGTCAGTAGTGGTCTGTAGTCGTCTGTAGTGGTCTGTAGTCGTCTATAGTCGTCAGTAATGGTCAGTAGTCGTCTGTAGTCATCAGTAGTGGTCTGTAGTCGTCTGTAGTGGTCTGTAGTGGTCTGTTTTTGTCTGTCTGTAGTTGTCTATAGTGGTCAGTAGTCGTCAGTAGTCATTAGTAGTGGTCTGTAGTCACCAGTAGTTGTCAGTAGTTGTCTGTAGTCGTAAGTAGTGGTCTGTACTCGTCTGTAGTCGTCAGTAGTCATCTGTAGTCGTCTGTAGTGGTCTGTAGTCGTCAGTAGTTACCTGTTGAAGGCAAAGTGTTGGTCACATGATGGAGGTCCTCTGAGCAGAATCGTTCCATCTGAAGCTCGAACTGATTAAACAAAATCAATGATCAGATTTTTATTGATAACTGAACCACGTTACATCAGACCAAACAGTTTACACACACACACACACACACACACCAGTGATCGATCAGTGATTGATTAGGTCAATAAATGAATACAGTCACAGTCAGTGGTATGAAACAGAGCGCGTGATTTAAACATGATGACTCGGATAATTAATGATTTAATTAAAGCTGAATTAATGATCGTCTGATCTTTGATGTCAGCTCGTGTGTTTCAACATGAAGTGACCGGATCGTTAACGGAGTGTGATGTTTATTCTGCCGGTACAGCTCTATGACGTCTCAGTCCTGATGTCTGCCTTCTGGTGCGGTGTCGGTGTAAACAAACAAACAAGCATAAACAAACATTTACACACCTGCTAACAGCGGGCTGGGGGGCGCCATGTTTATGTGTGCCGGAAGAAGAAAGCGTCTCTCTCGGAAGTGCGTAATGTG